>WSTG01000127.1:9690-30960 GCA_019616325.1 Ceratobasidium sp. 394 | reverse complement strand
CTAACTTACCAACTGTATTAGCTCCACCTTGACTCTAAGCAGCCAAATCGAGTTTATCGCTCTTGACAAAAGTTTGTGTATTTCATTCCTTCCACATGAGTGCACACCCACAACATGGCGCACCTAGCCTCCTCGTTTTGCCGTCATACCCGGTGGGGATCAATCGACTCCGGTCTCCACCGAGTTTAGAGCTGGAGCGCCTTAACTATCGCAAGACATATGCTCGACTTCGAGGCTCGTGGTTGCGCTGCATCCAGAGAAACAGTACTCGTAATATGGGTGATATTTACACGGATTCGGTCAGTTTGGCACCTCCAAGCGCTCCCGCCAGCAGATGGCGCATAGTGGCACAATTTACCCACTCAGTCGCTTACCGAAGACCACCATCGGCTTGCAGCTTTCGGTCCGCTCCTGAGGTACGCGCGTTGTGCAGGATCACAATATGTTCGTGTGCAGTGGAACGGATGCCAGAGTGGAGTCAGGGAGACCATTTACGCACACCTCGCGCATATTGCTTGATTCGAGTCGCGGCTGGAAGTGTGCTCCGCGGAGGGGGGAGGGGCTGCAATCGACCGTCGAGAGACAGTAGATAGGGAGAGAAAGGGGTTCCCAGACTTTCGCTGGTATCAGCTAGTTCAGCTGGACAAAAACTAGTTAGCACATGTTATGGTCTTCCCGTCGGGCTCCACTTACAGACTTACAGGGGAATGATTTCCGGGTAATATCGGCTCAACTATCCCTCTCTTAGCATTGCTGCATACCTCGGGTTTGGCGGTGCACGTCTGTACTAGCTCTGATATGTCGCCGGTCTCGGTCGTTAAGCGACTTACCGGGACGAGCACGCCGCTGGCTGATTGACACCGATGTGTACGATGCCCGACCACGTAACGTAGCTCTCTTGGCTCGGATCCATTGCTAGAGTAACCAGAAGTTCGAGCAGTGTCTGACCAGCACCATAAACTCACCTTTCTGTGCTGGTCGAGGTGGGTCCTGTGGGGCTTTCGTTGGTCGTGAGAACAAACTTGGGGCAATGATTGTTAATGGGATGTCTCCCTCGTCCTGAAACTTTTGATCGCTGTGGCGCGTTGTAAGGACTCATTCATACTAAAATCCGATGTCCGCGAATTGCCTCAACATCTTCACTAGGTAGATTTCGTTAGATCGACTAGATAACCAACCGAATCCAGTGCAGCGGGGGCCGGAGAACGGAGTTCTCCGAGAGGTGGCAGGCAAGAAGTTACCAGAAAGTACGGGGCGGTACTTATGGTTAGCACTCTAAAGGCTGCTCGCGGAAACACAGCTTATAAGGTGCCAAACGACCAGAAATCCCTGAGGTGACAGAAGATCATAGAAGCATAGCGAGCGCGGTTCGTCCAACCGTGTCTCCTTCAAAGTGCTATGTGTCTCGAGTTTCAGTTTCGAGGTGAACTGTGTTTCCCGAAACTAGAGTGGATCGTGCGGACATCCCATGGCAGGTCAAGACAATGCCGACTTTGCAAGTCGAATATCTTTTCTAGGCAGGAGGCAAACGCCAAGCGCTTGTCTTGGCTGTTGCATCACCGTTACAGAGTTACGCAGGCGTCTTGCACAGGTCTGAGTCCTTCTCACCACCGTGGGCAGCAACAGCCCGCATCGCCTTTTACGACAGAGTCTTTCTTTTCCGGTCTTAAACCTAGTCTTGATTGTCCTGGTTCTCGCGATGGGTAACACGGCGTCATCCTCCGGTAAACACTCCCAGGGGCCCAACATTCGCGATGAGACTGTGGATTTTGGCCACTTGTCACCCCAAGGCATCTACACAGGGCCACAAGATTGGAATCAGCAAGTTGTCGGGAAGCTTATCGTAGACCGAAAGCTAGCCCCCTTTTATCGTCCGCTCGAGGACTACGAGCCTGATTGGGATGACGAAACTATCCTGAGAAACAGGAAGGTTAAACCGGGCGAGGAAGCGCTACCCCCTCCAGTAACTATGCAGGTCTTTGGACCAACCCCTACCTCTGGCAAAAGCAGTGTCAAAGGCAAAGGAGTTGCAGATCGGCGTGAACCAGCGAGGATGTCGGAGGCAGAGGTTTATCGAGGTGCAACCGAGTGTCCAATTTGTTTCCTGGTTAGTTGATCCTGCGCACATGATTTCGTCATGCTAATACGTATGAATCCTAAATTAACCATAGTATTATCCGCACAACATCAATCGTTCTCGGTGCTGTGACCAGGCCATTTGCACCGAGTGTTTCGTACAGATCAAGCGCAGCGAACCTACAACTACTCATCTTGTAAGCGAGCCGGCCGCATGCCCCTATTGCGTCCAAGAGAACTTTGGGGTGACTTATGAGCCACCAAGTTGGAGGTCTGGCCTTGTTATGAACGCCTCGGTGAGCCAACTTCTTAATCTTGACTGAGCATCCACCTAACCAACGTCCCTCAAATTACCCCTGTGCTAATCTCGTTTTACAGAGCTCCTCTCGTCCGGAGCTTTCTCGTTTAGGAGGTTCCGCTGTATCTAGTGGTTCGGCGGATTCTCATGGGCCTCTTACGTCGGAGCGCACGCGACGCAAGTCTGTGCCACATCAAGCAGGCGAAGTCGTTACCATCGACCTTATCCGGCCTGATTGGGAGGCGAAACTTGAAGCCGTTCGAGCCGCGGTTACTAGACGTGCCAATCGGCGTATTGTTATGAGGCAGGTCGGAGATCGCCTAATCCCCGTTGGCATTACAAGTGGGCGGGTTGTCCCTGTTAACATGGCCGGTGGAGAGGCGGGGGATACCAGCAGCGGAAGTGGTAGGAGAAGTCGTCGCCAGCGTAATGGCGCATCTGGAGAGTTGCCTATGGGTATGACTGGTCACGATCTTGAAGAGGTGCGTTCTTCACCATGGCTGCCCTTTCACCCTACTAACCATATTATCCCTGCATTTTCTGTCATGTCAGCTCATGATGATGGAGGCCATGCGGTTGTCTTTGCTTGAGCACGAGGCTCAACAACAACGCGAACGCGAGGCAGCTGCCCGGAATGCGGCTTCCAACTCAGACGCTCCCCTTCCGCCCCGGGAGACTTCCAACGTCTCACCAGATTCTGCTTCTCAATTGCCACCAGGTGGTTTGCAGCGACCAAGCCGAAGTGAAGACCTTAACCCTTCGCCTGCCCTTACCGTCACTAGCATCCACTCTCGCTCTGGCGCAAACACCCCCCTCCATGCGAATCCTTCCCGTGTTTCGCAACCCGGTTCTGACAACTCTTCTGTGGTCTCCCCTCGCCCGTCATTCGACACCTCACAGTCAGCACCGTCGCATCATCGTGTTGGAAGTGGGCCTGTTCATGTCGCATCTTCCCCGCTCAATGGAGCCGCTGCCCTGGCAATGGCCGTGGGCTTTCCCGCTCCTTCAAATGAATCCGGAACTCCGTCTGAGCCGGCGGAATTCCCTCCCCGCACCCTGAATACATTATCCGCTGCTGTTAGTGCTTCGAGTATTCCCGCGGTTATCCTCGGGACGAGCGCGAGTGATCGATCAGTCACCAGCGTCAACACAGCCCAGGATCGCGCACTTTCCCTACAGGGCATAACGATAGGCCAACTTGAACCGTCGCATGATGCACCATCTTCAAGCGCTGTGGCGTCGGGCGTCGAGCACCTAGCCGGAAGCCCAACTGCGCCGGTCACTTCTCCGCCGCCCGAAGTGGGCCAGGCGGGAGTTATTGCTCAACAGCCCAACGAGCTCCCCGCCATCACACAGTCGTCTGTCCGGCCAGCTGCCCCTACCTCGAAGCCAACTGGTGACTCTGGTAGCTCGTTGCCCAATCCTTTCGACTCGCCCACCGTCAAGTTTACCGTAGAAGACGTTTCGGCAAACTCCCCAGTGGTCTCGAGAGGCCTGAGCGTGGAGGGTCAAACATCGGCGAATTTCCTTAGTCCCGCTGCTCGCAGTATAACGACCGATTCCATCACGTCGACGGATAGCCGTCAATACAAGGGAGACAACTACGATGTACTCCTCTCGTCCCCGGAAACGGAAACGGACGAACCCTTGATGTCTGGACCACCCAACCTAGCCCGACTTGATACGACGAACTCTTACTCTGCTCAAGCTAGCACAAGCGATTCAACCGCGCCACAATAATTTCACAAGTCATGCGGGTCTTTCCAGTATTTTTAGCGGTCCGACTGTTCAAGTGCGTCTTAGCGTACTGTTTAATACACTTGGTTTATTGGTGTCAGGAAGCTGCGCCTCTTGCCAAATCTTCCCTCCCCTCTCACGTCTCTTTTGTGTATCTATTAGACGCTCTTATGATCATGGCCTTTTGAAAATCAGCAGCGTTTAGCTAGCTCCATCGTAGTGATTCGAGTTCCAGGCTCTAGTCCTCTGAGGACCAGCATGAAACCGTCTCGCTCGATCGCGGCTGGGTCGGGATCTGCCTGCCTGCTTGTTCTGATGCTCCCCATGTTACCCCATATGGCATTTAAGCAGAATGGATGCACGAGCTAATCTTATTCAGCCGGGGTAGCAGGAGTGGCCTTCTCACCACGAGATTCACAAGCTCGATAACAAAAGAATGCGAGAGAGCCGGTTTCGCGCTACCAAAGTTGGCGAGTAAAACGATACACGAGTGCCCAGCGAAACGAGCAGACTCCGGAGGCTGGTGGCACCACACCGGTCAATCGCCTATACCCTCCAGATCCACGAGGTTGGTGAGACTCGGTTGTGCGTCCCAGGTGCATCCACGGTCTCCCCCCACTAATCCAAGAAGCTGCTGAACCGACGAGCGTCCTGTCTATTTGCAACCCACTACACCGAAGAAGAGTTGTGAGCTGCTATCGTCTGTTGGTTTGTTATTGACCGGGAGTTCGTAACTAGTGGTTGAAATAGCAGCAAAACGGGGATTTTTACCGCAATGGTGGCAGCAGTGCTGCGCGAATGCCACTAGTGCCACGGCCCGAAAAGCTGTACAGGAGTGTACAGGCGACTGCGGGACTTGGGGCCGAGCGATATCTTTTAAGCGCACTGTTCCCGCGGCACCCACGCGAGCGGCTTGCCTCGATCATAGGGCCGGCGCCAACTGTATTCAAGTGGCTGGGATTAGAATAGGCAACCCGCGCGGGCCGATGGATCAGGCTCCTAGCGTTTGGGTCTTCCTATCGTTGCCGCCGATGTGAACTGCCCAAACCGGGGGCCAGATTCAACAACTCGATTGGCTGGCCAAACACGTGGTTCCCCCACTGTTGACGCAGGCGCATTTAGTCATAGTTTGCTGCTCTAGAATCGTTTCGGGCCTCGTCAACACAGCTGATCTCCAGTCATTTGTTAACGCTCGAGGAGACCAGGTCCCCGCGTGTCTACAAAAGCAGGTGGCCCGAGGTGTTAGCCCACTACTCCCCCGCAGATCTCCCCCAGGCGCCGGCCTACACATCCCAATGGTACGCTGGTGGACTACCCGTGTTAAGCAAGCACTGACTGACCCTATGCGTATATAGTCTTTTTTCCCGTACTATATCGATCAGAGCTCTGAGGGCTCTCGCTACATCGGGGATTACATGCCGTATGAATCGGCAGGACCAGCACCCACCTCGAGTTGCCTCCCCTTTAATCCCATGCCGTTCCAAAACATGCCACCCCATCCAACATTCCTCGAAGCCCAATGGTCCAAGCCAAGTGCGTCTTTCAACAGTTTGAACGCACACGATTCAGTTCATTGATTTCAGTTTCAGTTCACTCGTCGTGGGATCCTCAACTAGGCATAGCTCCTAACTGGGACCAGATCTTGCAGTCACTCGAGAGCCCCCCTCTGCCTGCACCCAACTACAACCCGCCCGCCTCTATGCAGCCCCTTGGGTATGACGCCGGCCCAGACTACGAAGCATGCTCTCCGCTCAGCACCACAGCCTCAGACCCAGAGCTTCCTCCGCCATTCGACGCGGTCACACCACACCTCCCTCACAGCCTACCTACTGCGCCTGTCGTGCCAAGCTCGAGCCGAGAAACCCTGCGCGTGCATGCACGCCTGCGGATCCGTGGGCCAAGCAAAGAATCTTCCAAGGTACGAAGCCGCGGACTTGTCCAGGATGTATTTTCTGACCGGAAGACTTATGCCTCGACCCGACAGACTGCTCTGGAAGACCGCAAATATACGTGCGACTTTTGCCCCGTGCAAATGGCACGTCTGCATGATATTAATAGACACATGCGTATACACAGTAAGCTTACTCGCATGCTCAAGGGAAAATAATTCATCGGGATGTTTGTAGCGGGTGTGCATCCCTATGCATGCGCAGGGTGTGGCGAAACCTTTCGCCGAACGGATGCGCGAACAAGACACTGGTGTAAGCAGCCTGAGTGCTTCAGGATACATAGTATCAAAGCACCTGCCTCCAAGGTACGTTCGTGTCACCGGAGGGCCCTAGCTTTTACTGACACATGACGGCTAGACTCGACGAAGGATCCCGACCTCATAACCTTGATTCGTGAAGCTCAGGGCCAAGGAGTACTGCCCTAGAATAATTAACAAGGACTATCGTGCATTAGGCTTGGCTGAATGTTGTAATTTACAAGTTGCTTTTCTGGCGTTGTTCGTCTCCTCGAGTGGTAATTACTCGGTGTATTGTTACTGCCATTTATAAATAATGATATTAGACTGTGTCCGCTTATCAATGATTCCTGGGCATCAAACACGCGTGGAGAGGAGCCAAGCTTCTTATACGAGAATGCCAAGGAACCTCACCGCTTCACCGAGTATTTAGGTGAGCAACTTTAGTCAACGGAAACATATACTTTTTCAGAAGTGTTGCGCGATGAAAGTACATTGTACGAGTTAAGTTACGCCCGTCCCGGAATCTACCGATTATCCGCATGTATGTTGCTCAGTCTAGTTTAAGTTTCGAAGGGGGGTCTACAGGTTGCCAAATCAGTTGAGGACCATACTTGAACGCGAGGAAACCTACCAATGAATGTACCCTATATGCGTCCCAATTGACCAAATATGATGAGTGAATGCCGCACACAGGAACTATACATTCAGACTGACCGAAATGTATTTCAAGACTTCATCTATTATTACGACTGGGAAGCTGATCAATAGAACGGCCTTCCACTCTGGCCAATTGAGGGGCACGATGGAAAAGAGTGTCTGAAACCGTAAAGCTTAGCATATACCGCTCAATATTATGATCGACGTGCGTACCGCAAAGAACGGAATGTATAGGATGGCAAAGTGGAGGGCCATGCTGAGAGTGATCGCCGCGACGAGGAAGGGATTCTTCCAAATTGGCAGAGCTAGCAGGCTTTCGTTTTCAGACAACGAGTTGGCAGCGTTGAACATCTCAACAGTCACGAGGATTGAGAGACTCATGGTGGTTGCACGCTTAGCCATCTCGTTGGTAAACATAGCACAGCCGATCTCCGGGAACAGAGCGGAACATTGGTGGAAGTGTGTCTGACCAGTAGGAGTGTGTGTAAGCCTGTGTCTCGGCGGTTGAAAATAGTAAATGCACCAACCAGTTGATGGAACGAAATTTGAGGACCGCCTTCGTAGAAAACAAACCACCACGCGTAGCCAAACACCGTCGCGACCCCAACGTACGTGCCAATGATCAAGTAGCGTACGAACAACCACTTTCCTACGAGCGGTTCGCGCACACTTCGGGGTGGCATTCGCATGATTGTGTGATCTGGGGGGTTGAAGCCGAGCGCAGTCGCGGGAAGACTATCGGTGACAAGGTTGACCCAGAGAAGTTGAACGGGGATCAAAGCTTCCGGCATTCCCAACAGAACAGTCAAGAATATGCTATCAAATCTAATTAGTAGTTGCGCCCAAGGTAAACTACGTGTGCATACCTAACAACTTCACCGATGTTCGAAGAAACTAATCACAAGGTAATTAGTATACAGAGCGACGTGTCAATTGGGAACCACATACTCAGGTACCGGATAAACTGCTTTGTGTTGTTGTAGATGAGTCGTCCTTCTTCCACGGCTTGTTCGATGGTAGCAAAGTTAGAATCAGCGAGTACCATATCGGCGGCGAGTTTGGCTACATCGGTCCCGCTTCCCATCGCGACGCCAATGTCCGCTTTCTTGAGCGCCGGTGCATCGTTAACTGGAATAGGGCGTGAATAGCAGGATAGTCAAGTCCCCGATCAAACTTACCACCGTCACCCGTCATTGCGACAACAAGCCCTAAATCTTGCAACAGATCAACCAGTTGGCTCTTGTGCCCGGGTTCTGTTCGAGAGAACACGCTGGCTCGTTGGACGGCTAGAACCTTCTCCTCGTGGGTCAAGTCGTCAAGTTCTCGCCCTGTGTAGCTCTTGCCCGTGAGGTCTTCGTTGGGCTCGAAAATCCCAATCTGACGACAGATGGCCTCGGCGGTCCGTTTGTTATCTCCAGTGATACAAATTACCCTGATCCCAGCTGCACGACAGTCTGCAATGGCGGCGCGAACTTCGGGACGAGGAGGATCCAACATGCCGACCAAGCCGACGAATACGAGATCCCGTTCGAATTGCGCATACTCTGCCGTAGACGAGACTTTGTAATGGGAAGCATCCGCGTCTGCCTTATCAGCGTATGCAAGCGCAAGTGTACGAAGGCCTTGACTTCCAACATCAGATATCTTGCTAAGTAGTTCGTTCCGAAGCGAAGGGGAAAGGGGCTGAAGCTGTCCCGCCGCACGGATGAAGTTGCAACGTTCGAGAACAGACTCTGGGGCGCCTTTAACGAACAACGCAGCGCCAGGAGCAGATGGGGCGGTCGGTTGAACCAGGACGGACATCATCTTTCGGTCGCGTGAAAACTCGAATGTCATCAAGCGTTGGTACTGTGCTTCGTAATAGTCGTTTACGGCTGTGGCACGAGGGCGGGGGGTAAGGGAGCCAAGGGACTTGGTAAGGTCAGGACTAGGGGATCCAATCTTCTCGACGAGTGCACGTAGCGCAGCCTCAGTAGGCTCTCCAACGTTGGTGTAAGTAGCTTTTTCCTATAAGGCCATTAGTTAAGTAGTGGTGTGGTAACTCTTGCTCTACATACCTCGTTATACACGATCTTTGCATCGTTACACAGCGCACTGATCTCTGCAAGCCGGATGATCGACTCGGTCTGCAGCTCGGACCCGCTCACCACCTGGCCTTTGAGTGTGGAGATAGCGCCAGTGGGAGCAAACGTCGTGCCTTGGACAGTATACTCCGCGGGCGATCCAGACGTGTTGTCGATTACAAGGAACTAAAGCGGCACATGTGAGATCCAGGCACTTGAAGAGCAAATAGTACGTACTCGAGCCACACTCATCTGGCCTGTCGTCAAAGTACCAGTCTTGTCGGAACAGATAACATTTGTGCACCCCAAAGTCTCGACACTCGGCAAGTTGCGGACGATTGCGTTCTTCTGTGCCATCTTCTTGGTTCCAAGGGCAAGACAAGCGGTGATCACGGCGGCGAGACCCTCGGGGATTGCGGCGACTGCGAGAGCGACAGCAATCTTGAAGTAATAGACGGCTCCTTGGAGGACACTATGATGCGAAGGGTCCCCAAAGTGCCTGACATTGACGAGCCAAACCAGAACGCATATAACAGTAATAACCTTGGCAAGCATGTCACCAAAATCATCCAGCTTGCGTTTAAGGGGCGTCTTTTCCGAAATCTGCGAGGAAATAGAACGATGAATATCGCCAATGGCTGTTTGTTCTCCTGTATGAACCACAATCGCCTGTGCGGATCCGTTGACTACCGTAGTGCCCTGTAGAAGTGTAAGAACACAGTAGCAACGGGATATACTGACATTTACTCACCGAGAACACCATGTTTGTCATATCCTGCTTAACAGCACCATGATCATTGACCGTCTCAATGGATTTGCTAACGCTCTCGCTCTCTCCCGTAAGAATAGCTTGGTCGATGCGGAAGCTGCTTGAATGGATCGCAATGACACGGCAGTCGGCAGGGATTTTGTCGCCAACGGAAATCGATATAACGTCGCCAGGCACCAGGTCAGAGGCGTGGATTTTTGAGACACGGCCGTCCCGCAAAACTTTGGCCTCGTCAGGGGAGTATTCTTTCAATGCCTAGAATAGCCTGATGTTCAGTAATATCGTTGCGGGACTACACCGTTGTACTCACGTCGATAGCCCTTTCGGCCTTGGTTTCTTGAATTACTCCAACGGCAGCATTAGCCACCAAAATAAGAAGGATTACCGCAGGTTCGACAAAAGCCATGAATGGCCCAGAGTCAGACTCCTCAAACAGGGCCAGAACAAACGAGATGACGGCGGAGCCAAGTAGAATAAGCACGAGTTGGTCTTTGAATTGCTCGAGAATTAATTCCCACAAGGGGGTTGGCGGCTCTTCCGGGAGCTCTGTAGACACGCATGAGACAGATGATATGGAGTGCATATTCACGAGCGTACCATTCTTGCCATAACGTGCTGCGTGTTCGGCGACTTGACGTTTGGAAAGACCTGCGTGGCGGTTAACAGAGAAGTAGCCAAGAACCTCGTCGGTTGTTTTAGTCCAGGCGCCATCCATCCTCTGAGCACGCCATTAGTAGCTGTGCAGGCACAACCGAATAGGGACGGTACATACTGCGCAATTTTAGGGGGTGGAGGGAAGGTCCAGGCTGGGCCGGATTTAAGCAATAGACTTCATGAGGCGTGTCCCAATCAATCGCCGACACGTCGCCTTTATTGGGATGACTAACGCCTCCCTTTAGCGCCGAAGCCATGCGTCAAGTCCAAACAAATGCCGCCAGCTCAGCTTGGTAATATTAGTTGAATCCCAATACAGGTAAAAATACAAATATACCACACACTAGGTATCAGACAAAAGCACATTATTTCTTCACGAACAGACCGACGTTCTCCCAATAACTCATCCAGCGAGCTACATAGTCGTCACCCAAGATCAGGACAGAGTTCAACGTCGGGCTCAGGCTTGCACAAACCGAAGTCTGAAGACAAGGAACACCCAACGCTTCCACTTCCACTGGCAATACTCCGTAGAGCTCCCGAGTCAAAGCATCTGCTTGGGAGATGATATCGAAGGTTGCTTGAATTGCAGTTGATGGGAAGCGCTGGCGTGCAGATATGGGGTCGCAGGATGATGCAGCTTGTGCCACCATCTGGTTCCACTTGCCGA
The DNA here is from genome assembly GCA_019616325.1 of Ceratobasidium sp. 394. Lineage (NCBI taxonomy): Eukaryota > Fungi > Basidiomycota > Agaricomycetes > Cantharellales > Ceratobasidiaceae > Ceratobasidium > Ceratobasidium sp. 394. Next base: position 19,848 of record WSTG01000127.1, on the reverse strand, counting down.
GGGGTTGGAATGATAACTCCTGTCCAAAATGTGCTTTGGCCGCCTGAGCAAAGGCGCGCATGATGTTTGACCATTGGACTGGTCGTGGATGCACCACATGCACAATTGGCGGAAAATCTTTTAGGGGCACTTGGCAGACATCCAACAGGGTTTTGGCTGCTGCATCAAGTGGTATCCAAGCGACGGTCTATAATAAACTCTTAGTACTAGCTCCCTGTAGGAATGTGCGACAGAACTAACCCCCATCGCATCCGGGAGATGGCCGATCGCGAGTGAAGATGCTACCAAAGAAGGCACCCAGTCGGTTTTTGACCATGCACCGCTCACGCTGTCCCCTGTTAACTGCCCAAGACGCACGACACAAGCTTGGAGACCAGCTGATCTTGCAACCTCGAGTAGCTGCAGAAGTTCGACGTTAGAGGGGTTTGCAAGCGAATCCAGACACTTCAACGAACCTTTTCAGCGACATGTTTGCTCTCACCATAACCAAATCCGGTTGGAGCGCTCGGATCTTTGGTATATTCCTCTGGATAAACTTGGCCTGGGAGTCCCAGACCTACGGACGACATGGAGGAAGTAAAAACAAACCGAGGAGCACGCTTCGAGGCAAGATCAAGCAAATTGCGAGTGCCGTGTATGCTTGGCTCGAACGATTGGAGATTCAAGTTGAAATCCACCTGCCATGCATTCTGAACAAAAGAATGTCAGACGAGCCTCTTTGGTCGTAGTAAACGACCGCGTGACATACATGGATAATCGTTGTTGCAGAGTTTTGAATCTATGTCGTACATGTTAGTCGATTCAATAAACGGACCCAAATGTAAGACGCACGTCATCATAGCACTCCTGTGAGAGTCCCAATTTACCCTCAAGCAGGTCGGCCTCTAGCATGGTCAATTTCGGGTGGTCTAATAGTCTTGTGTCGAGCATCTTCTCCGCAAACGAATGGCACTGACGCTGGATTGTTGAAGGAGCACCAGCTTTGGGAGCCCGATTGAGAGCCCACACTCGCTTGACGTTGTCGTCACCGAGGATCAAGGCTAGTATATGCGACCCTAGAGCTCCCGTAGTGCCAGTCAACACGACGTTTTCCAGCGGCAACGAGTCGACATCCGAGGGGTTGCGAGCGTTGAACTGCAATCCCTCTGTATACTTCTCAACCATGGTGTCCATAGTCGAAATGGTTCCGGTAGAGCAACCGATAGAAGAACTTCCTTCTATATCCGAATCCCCTACAAGCAACCCAAGTAGGTAACTCGCCAATTGGTGGATAGTTGGCTGCGCAAAAATCGTCCGCTGAGTTACACTACCTGACGCGCTCCGGACTTCGGAGTCCGAAGAAGCAAGCATTGCTCCCTTGACTCTCCCCAGAAGCAGAGCCGCCGTTAGGCTGCGTAAAATCAGTTAGAAATCCTTAAAAACCCATTATTTGCTAAAATCAATGCGCACCTGTCGAGTCCTTGCTGGAATAGATCATCATAGACATGCGGCTCCCTATGTAGCAAGTCTTCCACGAGGCTCACAAGCCAAGACTCAGTCGCATCGTAGTCTCGCCAAGCAGTAAATGCTTCAGAAGGCGGCAAACAGCTTGCAAGCTGCGAGTACATGGCCGATATTTCTTCCTTGTACATTTCAAGCGACGCTGCTCGGGCGACGTTCCCCTTGGGTGTGCGGGGCAAAGGTCGCTCCGAGTTTGAAAAAACGATAGCTTCTTTGGCGATACGTGAGTGCGTTGACGCATCACGGTTAGCGGTTTCGATAAATGGCCTATACCCGCAAATCAACCCTGCTCCATCGAGTCATAGGCGGAAAGCTCGCACTCACCACACCTGATCGACCATATTCTCCAAGTTGGAACCTTCCAGCTCGATTAGCACCCCAGTCTGATTTCGTTCCCGACCAAACATAACAGCGGCTCGCACGAGCGGACACTTAATGATTTCGGCTTCTGCAGAAGATAGTTGTGAGCTGCTTCGTTTCACGTGTGCGGTTCAAGGCCGTACCCATTGGTACGGGATTGGTTTTTTCGCCATTCGCGAGTACGATCTGATCATCTACACGTCCAACGCTCATAGCCAACTCATCTCAGCCTTGGAAATGGGTGAAAGGCTTGGGGTGACGTACAATTTCAGCAGCCTCCGCTTTGTGGGATGCGGTAGGACTAAATCCTTTGTCGCGTAGCCTGCTTCCCCATTCGCATGATAGTTGATCACGAACGGCACATGCCGTGGAGTACACTAGAAATTCCAGCATAAGTATATTCTGCTGCCGGTATAACGAAACACGTACCATCATGACCAGCTCAAACGTCCCCTCTTCATCGTTTTGCGGAATGAGCTCGAACCGAGTATAATCGGGAAATTCGACGTATACCCAATCCTCTGGGGCTCTCCGGGCAAGTTCGAATATCACAGGAGCACCCAGCTCCGTGGAGCCATATGCTGCACGAATGGATACACCTAAAAATAGCATTGATAAAGAAAATCCGCGTGGAATGGCAAAAGAGACTCACCTTGTTTGACCAGCGAGTCGCCAATCCAAGGGGTGAGAGGACCACCCGCATATACCTGCCAATACCAGTTGCCATCAAAAAAGCGGAACACGGTGACTATATGGTTACGTACCACGCCCCTCAAATCTCGCAGAATTTTGATTGCGTGCAGATCGCTCGACCAGGCCTAAGTCGAACGTAAACAAGATCGTCGGATGTTAAATGGGCAGAACTCACCTCGAGAAAGGCAGGAACGGTGAGAAGGAACCCGCACCGTGAGTTGACAATTGTTTGTAAAGTAACAGCTGGACTCGGGACAACGGGGGTAGATGCAGGAGCAAATAGCACCGAAGTATAACCGGCGAATTGAGGAAAAAAGCATTGGGTCATATAACCCTGATAACATAACTTTAGATATCGCTTCATACGATCGTTTGAGCGCTCACCATCACATGGAAAGTCGGAAGTGCCATCAACCCTACGCGAGCTCCAGGTTCGCCCATTTCCCAACAGGGAGCTATGCCTCGAATTAGTGCGTATACATAACTAGACCCGGATTACTTACGTTGATTTACAAAATTACTCAAGATACCTGCTTGGCTATAAGGGACTGCGCGCGGCAGCCCGGTTGACCCCGAACTATGCAAAATTGCCACCACCGAACTGCCACTAGCAGGTTCAACGCAGGGGAACGCTTCATGTACATGTTTCAGGTGGGGTTCAGTTGTTTCAGGAAACAGCTCCTTGAAAGACGGAAGGGGAATGGTGTGGAGACAGTGTCGGCTTTGTTTGGCTCCCGATAGGACAGCGTCGAGCAGATGAGAAATGGCGGAACCGCCACCAGCAACCACATGGTGGGTGCCGGTGTGAGCCAAGAGATGGCAAATGCCAGCAACAGAGGCACGGGGAGAGATTGGAAACGGCTGTGTCCACCGGGTAAATACTTGGCATGACAAAGCTCGAAAAAAGACATACCACGAGCCCGGCTCTCATTATGCCAAGAACCAGGGCAATATTTACAACGGTGTCGGCAGAGGTAAGAATTGCGACTTTGGTACCTTGAGGAAGCGCAGCTTGAGGATTCACTAGATGCGCTACTCGATGTACCGCCAGCCCAAGATGCCTGTAGTTTACATGAATCGGAGACCCGCCTCCGTTTTCGGGAGGGTCAACGAGAACCGCAAAATCATGTTCGGGGTTGTTTTCCATATTATAATCTGCAAGCGCGCTAAGAGCCAAGGAGCCATCTGAGGGAGGTGGAGAAAAGGCGTCTAGCACAGCGATGGTCATGATACACTCGAGTGTCGATGCAAAGTTGGAGTAGAGCAAGAAGGAAGAAGGTAGTATAAGTACAGCCGGGTTGTTGTTCGAACTCAGTTGAGCTTTCACTAAGACGATGATGTAGTTTAACGGGTGAAACGACGTTTGCAGCGAGAGTGGGGGAGAGGAGCTCAAATCTCTCGTCCAAGCCGTCTTAAAGGCCAGAAGGATATGATATTCTCCAGGCGCGCCGAAAAAAACACGCCAACCTGAAATCGTATGGCTTGGCACCCGTGTGTTGGGGGCGCAGAATCCATGTCGGATTGGTCAACGCCCAGTCCAAACTGAATAGCCAGGGCGGCGAACACTTTGCAAAACACAGGTGTTGGTCCGAGCATCAGTACCCACCGAACGTCCCGTTCAACCCGTGACGAGAAGACGAGCTTGATCACTTCCGAAGTACCTTACTACCTTTAGCTAAAACGTACCAATTACGTGCCGCGGGATGAGATACGAGGCACGGTTATATGGTACCTAGACGCCCCATGCAGTTGAGCTCGCGAAAATCCGAGTCCAAAAGTTGAGCGACAGCTCATGGAGGCCAAGACAAAGGTTTGTCCAACGTGTCACGTGCCTCAGCCCCTGATTCGACTCGTGTTAAAAATCAACTGATCTATGTCTCTTCACATTGGTACTTCAATTGCGCAACAAATACATCACAGCGCCAGTACGAAGGAGATTTTGGGTACAAAAAGCAGGGGCCAAAGAAAGGAAGAAAATATATCCAAGATGCACGTGTAAGAAGCAATCACCGCATCCCCGCAGTTGCCTTCTGAAGGGCACGCTTAATCCCGAGCTGCGCCTTCTTGAGCTCGTCAGCTGTGGAACTCTCGATCTCAAGCTTCTCCATAGCCCGAGCGAGCTCAGCCTCCACCTGGCTCTTTGCACCGCGCTTGAGCTTCATTCCGATCTCGGGACTGGTGATGGTACCCTCGACCTGGTGGATGTAGGCCTCAAGGTCGGCCTTGGCGTCGTGCCTAGCAGAGAAATCTTTGTCCGCCTGCTTGAACTGCTCGGCGTCCTTGATCATCTGGTCGATTTCTGCAGATGATAGACGGCCGACGGAGTTAGTAATGCCTATACAAGAACTGATCAGTATATGCGTAACCGAGCTTGAGTAAATATAACACACTGATTGATGCCTTGCGGCCAGAAGCACGATCCTGAGCAGAGACCTTCAGGAGACCGTCGGCATCGACCTCGAAAGTAGTAACGAGCTCGGCCTGGCCGCGTGGCATGGGAGGGATACCAGTGAGCTCGAACTCGCCAAGCAGTCGGTTGTCGCGACATTGGGTGCGCTCGCCCTCGTAACTATCCAAAATGTTAGCTTCAGACGTAGCGTGCGACTCAGTTACCGACGTACACGGGGAAGGTGACGGTGGTCTGGTTGTCCTCGACGGTGGTGAACGTCCTGGACTTGTTGGTCGGGATAGGAGTGTTGCGGGGAACGACGACACCAAAGACATCTCCTTGCATAGCGACACCAAGCGAGAGGGGAGCAACATCAAGGAGGAGCATGTTCTGGGTCTTCTCGCTCGTCTGTCCGGTAAGAACCGCGGCCTGGACCGCGGCACCGTACGCGACAGCCTCATCGGGGTTGATAGACTTGTTGAGTTGTCGGCCCCCGAAGAACTCGCTAACAAGGGACTGAATCTTGGGAATGCGGGTAGAGCCACCAACTAGGACAATGTCATCGACCTAGAAGGTCACGGTGAGATCGATACAGAAATTGACGAGCGCTATGTGCCACTTGCCTTTTCGCGAGGGATCTTAGAATCCTTCAAAACCTTCTCAACAGGTTCGAGGGTGGATTTAAACATGGCCGCATTGATCTCTTCGAAACGGGCGCGAGAGATGTTCGCGGAGAAGTCTTCGCCCTGGGTCAATGCATGTATCGGTAACCGCTTCATATGCATGTAGTTAAGAAAAGACGAACCTGGAAGAGCGAGTCGACTTCAACGGTCGTCTGAGCAACGCTAGACAGAGTGCGCTTAGCACGCTCGCACGCGCTGCGCAGACGACGGATCGCACGGGCATCCTCAGAAATATCGAGCTTGGTCTTGCGCTTGAATTCGGCCTTGAAGTGCTCAAGGAGAGTGTTATCGAAGTCCTCACCACCGAGATGGGTATCACCGGCAGTAGCCTTGACGGCGAATACACCACCAGTGATGTTGAGGAGAGATACATCGAAAGTTCCTCCACCCAAATCGAAGATCAAAACGTTCTTCTCGGTTTTGGATTGCTGGTCGAGGCCGTAAGCAATAGCAGCAGCGGTAGGTTCGTTGATGATACGGAGGACCTCGAGACCAGCAATGGCACCAGCATCCTTGGTGGCGAGACGTTGGGAATCGTTGAAGTAAGCCGGGACACTAAGCACAACATCAAAGTTGTTAAGACTTTAAGCTTACGGATAAATTTTATAAAATGAACCCACGTGACAACCGCCTTCTTTACAGTCTTGCCGAGCTTCGCCTCTGAAATTTCCTTCATTTTACCAAGAACCATAGACGAGATCTCCTGAGGGCTAAAGGTCTTCTCCTCGCCAAGATAATCAACCTTGACATAGGGAGAGCCATCCTTGTCGACAACGGTGAACGGCCAGTGCGTCATATCCTACACACGAAATAAGATGACCAAACAAATATATGCCACAATAGAACAAACCTTCTTGACATCCGGGTCACTTTGGAGCAAGCTTCAGTACAATTAACACGCAAAGAGCGCGTATATGCTTACTCGAACCGACGGCCAATAAGACGTTTCGCATCAAAGACGGTGTTCCTGGGGTTCATCGCAGCCTGGTTCTTTGCAGCATCACCAATGAGACGCTCATCGGCAGAGAAGGCGACATAAGAGGGGGTAGTACGGTTGCCCTCTATCGATCAATGGACATGGTTAGCATGAACAACAGGGCTAAGGGTGGTTAATGCGTACGGTCGTTGGCGATGATCTCAACACGGTCATTTTGCCAGACACCAACACATCTATATGCGCATAGCACGTAAACATTTATTCCGGGGCAAACCAGCTGCCAAATCCACTCACGAGTAAGTCGTTCCGAGATCTATTCCCCTAGAGTCGTCAGTAATGCAGCTTTTGGTGTTATTTGTGTACAGACTCTACGCACCAATGCCAACGGCGCCATCAAAGAGATCTTCGCTAGACATTTTGGTAGGAGAAACCGAGAGGACGAGGGCGAAATGTGGTGGATGAGATGAGGTCCCGATGAATGCAAGGAAATTTTGAATCACGTGGGGACCCTTGGAGCCGGATGCAAAAGTCGAGACACATGTAAATTACACCATGTCCTACTTCAAGCGCGCTGCCGCGTTGATTTTGTCGTGTAAGAGGGCCAGCACTTCAACAAATGTGTGCAGTTACGCTAGAGGGGGTGGGTGTTTGTATATGATATTCACATTTCATTTACTAAATGGCATTTGTCGTAGTCAAACATGCACGATTCGTTCAAACTCAAGAGACGGATAGTGCAGTATGGACAGAGATGGCAAAAGAAAGAGCAAGGCGGAAAGCCGTAAGTACGTGTTCCCATTCACCAACGCCAGCCTGTTATCAACTAACCCGTACGTCAAGTCAACTACTTTTCTAAACTCGGCTCTACTCAAAACCGCGACAACTCCTTCCAACCCCACCACACCCTCCACAAACCTGCTGCCCCCTCTGAACTCACAATGTCTGCGCTAGTTGCAGCCGGGGCCCACCTAGGGAGCTCATCAACGTCTACTCGACCGACGTTCCTTCCCTATGCGTACGGGCAGCGCGCAGGCATCACAATCATCGATTTGGACATTACACTCCCCTTGCTAAGGAGAGCTTCCAACGTCGTACGCGAAGTCGCCAAGAACAGCGGTCTTATTCTATTCGTCGGCACCAACGAGAGCCTCGCTCCCTGCGTCCGCAAAGCAGCTCAGCGGCTCGGCTCCCAAGGTTTTCACGTCGGCACAACCTGGAAACCCGGTACACTGACAAACGCATGGGAGTTGTTCGGCTCGGAAACGATGATGAAGCTCAACACGGTCCCAGATCTCGTCGTTTTCTTAAACCCGCTTCAAAACTTGCATGCGATTCGGGAGTGTGCGATTTCTCGTGTGCCGACGATCGGTATTATCGACTCGGACGTAGACCCGCGTGTGGTTATGTATCCGATTCCTGCGAATGATGATAGCGTCCGGACAGCGGAGCTTATTGTAGGAATGCTGAGTATGGCTGGGGTGGAAGGAATCAAGCAGGCTCGGGATGAAAAGGCGTTGGCGGAGAGCCAAAGTCGAAGAGCACGCCCGTCTCAGCCCGAAAATGGCGTGTAATTCACAAGTAATGTATTTAATCTTACATTTGCATTCAACATTGGTTTGAAAACACGAATAAAACTCCCATCTCCTTAAGACTTGCCACTGAGGCGTTGCTGCGTGTTATAATGATACTCTACACATTAACATATTCGGACACGTCCTCGAGCAGCGAAGAATAGCACTCACCCTCGGCCATGTCTATAGTCCTCATGTTTGCACTGAGCTTGTTCAAAGTCTCGACGTACTCGTCTTCTTCGACAGAGTCGAATACAATCCCACCTCCCGCCTGCAGGTACGCGACGCCATCCTTGATCGTCATGGTTCTGATTGCGATGCAAGTGTCCATCTCGTCGTCTGCGAAATCAAACCGGCCGACTGCGCCCGCATACACACCCCTCCGTTCGCCTTCAAGTCCTGAAACCAGCTCGACTGCCTTGATTTTAGGAGCTCCCGAGACGGTGCCTGCAGGGAAGATTGAGCGGAATGCATCGAACCTAGCCAAGTAATGACGTTAGAGCTAATGATCACCAAGGGCAGGCAATATGCTCGCCTATTCTTTCCCTCACGCAGGATCCCAGATACCTGGCTAGTCAAGTGAATGACATGACTAAACTTTTCCAATCGCATTAGTTCGTCGACTTTGACCGTCTTGGGTTCACAGACACGGTTGACATCATTTCGAGCGAGATCCACCAGCATAATGTGCTCTGCTCGGTCCTTGGGAGACGCCAAGAGCTGGGATCCCAAAGCAGCGTCCTCTGTAAACTTGTGAATTGCCAATTGATACTCGAGAAATGCTGGCACGCACCTTCGGGAGTCTTCCCTCGCTTTACGGTCCCAGCAATCGCATGGTTGTAAACCTTGTTTCTCTCGACACGACACAGCGTCTCGGGACTAGCACCAACGACTTGAAGATCGCCGCAATCTATGTAGAACATGTACGGGCTCGGATTAACCTGGCGCAACTGCCGATAAATGTTGAAGGGGTGTAGGTTCGTCTTGCGAGCCAACCGTTGGGAAGGGACCGCTTGGATAATGTCGCCCGCCACGATGTGTTTCTTCAGCTGCGTTACAAAACCCTCGTAGCCGGACTTGCCGACGTTGGACACGGCTGTATTGCCCCGTTGAATCGGGGGCTGAGGAACGAGCGGGGTATGGTTCGCAAGGACAACTTTGGCTGCCCGACGAGCCTTTTGCACCGCAGTCGAATAGATAAACGAAAGGTTCGAGTTGGCCTCGGACGTGACAGCGGTGGTCGCACTGGAAGATAAAGTAGGCGCAAAGACATGCGACACCACTTTGACATTTTGATACAGATGGTCGTAGACGAGGATCGTGTCGCAGAGCATAAAGACGGATTCGGGAATGTGCAGCGGGTCACTCAGCTGTCGTGCAGTCTTGGGCTCAAAATATTGGATGCAGTCATACGACACGTATCCGATCGCACCGCCTGTGAATGCCAGGTTAGTTTATACACTCGGAAATAGGTTCCTGTTCTACTCGCCGGTGAATGTAGGTACTTCAGGTATCTTGACGTACTTGTACGCCCGGAGCTCACGCTGCAGCGCAGCCATTGGGTCGCCTTCCACGTCATATCCCGGTCCAGAACGAATGACCTTGAAGGGATCTATTGTTCGAATAATGAGTAATTGTAACTGGGTAAAATATTCGACGCACCCGCTCCGACAAAGCTGTACCGTGCGATATTCTCCCCAGCAATCACACTCTCCAGAAGAAAGCTGTACTTGGAGTCTTTGGCGAGACGGAGGTACGCCATGCATGGTGTCAAGAGATCCGATGGGAATTCGACAAACACTGGGACACAGTTTCCCACTTTCTTCTTGAGGATCAAGTCTTCGACGACATTGAGAGGCGGGTACGGGACGAGAGCCTTGGGTCAATGTAGTTAGAACACGTTCCCATCGTATAAATTCTCATAAATACCTGGGGATCCATTGCAGAGATAGCAGCTGTGGTTCCAATTCTCCTCGGTGGCGGGCGTCGTTGGCAGACAATGAGACCCGGTCGTCGACACTTTAT
>WSTG01000126.1:0-25246 GCA_019616325.1 Ceratobasidium sp. 394 | reverse complement strand
GTCTCCTCTTGCTCTGGAGCCTCGGGGGATTTATCGGACTTTGCCAGATTCTGCGGCGCCTGTTGGGCATGGGCTTGGACGGCGGCGGCAAGTGCCGGTGCGTCCGCACCATCGATCCTGCTCAGCAAGGTGTGGCCCTGGGTTGTATTCCGAATCAGCGTTCGGTGGGCCGGATTGACCGGAGATCTTACCTTGAGAATCAAAAACGTTGGCACAGACTCGATCTTGAATGAATCAGCGATATCCTCATTAGACTCCTTGTCGGCTTCAATCTACCCCCATCAGAGTTAGTCAAGTCCGTTGGCTGCGCTGAGAGACGGAGCCGACCTGCAGCGTCAAAAGTTTGGGATTTGTCTTGGCCAGCTCGGAAACGACTTCGTTCATCTTGATGCACGGCTCAGCCCAGGGTGCCCAAAAGTTTAGAAGCGATATGCGCTCGAGGTCGGCGGAGAGCAGATCCTTAAACTGTTCCGCCGACTCGACCACATGGAAGTTTTCAGTCTGAGACATTGAGGAGGCTGGTGGTTGGGGTATGGTCGAGGTAAGGTGAACGTCTTGGCGGAGTGACTACGTGCTCGCTTTGTAATCTGATAGGACGATCGGTGAAGCGCCCCCGAATAACCCTCGCATACAACTAGGTATAACCCACCGCATTGAGGACCGTATCACACAACTTGGATGGTTTCTCCATCCAGTGAATCACTCGGATAAACTCATTTGCTCTTGTATATACCATTCAAAGCGTCAAGTAAGCGAAATATACGCATTCTTTATGATAACTCGAAAAACACATCTATGCAGCGGCTGCGCCATGCTCCAGCTTCTGGCCCTCAAGGTCAATGTGGACCAGAGCTGCTCGTCCCCCAATGGCGGGTGGCATGGCATGCGGCTGCGAGGGGTTGATACGGGACATCTCTCCGACAAACGAGGTACCCCAATACGCGGCAGAATACTTGTTGATGTACTAGAACCGGTGGTCAAATCAGAGTTCCTCTTGACGGCGGAAAAACATACCTTGAACAACTTCTTGTGGTTCTCGGCGCGAACCCCTGGGGACATTGTCACGGCCTGATGGATCGCGTCTGCGACTTGTTGGCTATCCCAGGGGTTGACGACAATACTTCCGTTGAGACTCTGGGCAGCGCCAGCAAATTCGGACAGAATCATCGAGCCCTGGCGTTCCTGTTGGCATGCAATGTACTCGTACGAAACCTAGGCAACTCGTTAATTCGACAAAGTTCTCGGGATGGATAAACGTACGAGGTTCATTCCATCTCGGGTGGAAGACACCAAGCAGACGTCGCTAACGGCATACAGCGCGCAAAGCTCTTCAAAGGCCAAGCTTTTGTGCATAAAGTGAATGGGCATAAACTCGACGGTGCCGAATCGGCCGTTGATGCGTCCGACGAGCTCATTGACGGTCGAGCGGAGGTTCTGATACTCTTCCACATCTTGGCGTGATGGGACGGCGAGCTGGACCAAAACGACCTTTTTGCCGTGGTCAGATCACGGCGGCATGGCTGAAGAAAGAGCCTCACCTTTCCAATCCACTCGGGGTGTTCGGTAAGGAACACTTCTAAAGCATGGAGCTTCTGAGGTACACCTTTGATGTAGTCCAAACGATCGACTCCAACAATGATCTTCACGCCTTTAAACCGTTGTTCGAGGGCGGCAATGCGTTCCTTCACGGCAGGCTTTTCGAGATTCTGAAAGAAAAGAGGTTAGTGCACAGGTTGCTTTTGCGTCTCTTCTACTCACGCTGATGAACTGATCGGGGTCGATACCAATGGGGAAAGTGCCAACTCGTGAATAGCGGCCCTCGAACTCGATGCCGTTGGGCATGGTTGGGGCGCCGAGGATACGTGTACAGGAAGAGAGGAAATGCCGAGCATAGTCGTACGTATGGAAACCGATCAAGTCGCTGTAGAGAATACCAAGGAGAATCTCGCGCCGAACAGGAAGAATTCTATGAAACCTATTAGTGTCGGGATCGAACGAAGGTTACGGGACAAACACACCGGTAAATCTCGGAGCTTGGGAACGGTGTATGCAGGAAAAAGCCGATTTTGACGTTAGAGAGGACCTCGTGCTCGACTTCTGGTGTCTCCTCGACGATTCCCTCCTTGATTTTGGCGAGCTCGGTCTGGGTGAGGCTTCCGTCTTTCCCAGGACCGTCGACGAGGCCGCGCAACAACATCGGAAGGAGCATCAGATGGTAGTCTTGGACCCAGACCATGTCCCTGGAACGGACAAGCCCGCGGATGGCTTCGGCAAACTTGAGGTTAGCCTGACGGTAGGCGAGCCAATTGGCCTCGTCAAAGTTCATTTCGCCGGGGTGGTAATGGAAGAGTGGCCAAAGAATGGAATTGGAAAAGCCATTGTAATGACGGTCGGCGAGATCGTCATCGAGGTACACGGCCTGGCACGAGTACTCTTCCATCAGGCGTTTGTCGACGAGCGCACGGTCCTTGGGCGGGATGAACAAGCCGGTCCAGCCGATCCAGATGAAGGACATGGACTTTTTGCAGCCGGATAGGGCAGAGACGAGGCCGCCCGACGACATCTTGAAGTGGTACTCGCCCTTGGCATCCCTACTGATCGTGATCGGGAGACGGTTGGAGACAACGATGAGACGCTGGCCGTCTCTGGCTTCCATGGCTGGGTCGGGAGAGGGGTTGGAGGCCATCTACTTCAGCAGGGGTTATTTGTAGCCTGCGAGATCGATTGCACCCGATTAAGGACAGTACGCTTGTCGATGGTGCGCACGTTCGGCGCGCGTAGGGTTGAGAAATTCGCAATGGGCAGTGGTTCCTTGTGGAAGTAGTCGACAATATCTTTCTGCCCGGATTAGCAAAAGGAGCAAAAGGGGACCATCGCATGTGATCAATCCAAATCTGGCCGTGACGTGCACATCGTCACCATCGCGTACAGCCACTGCGGGGGATGACGGAGGGGAGTCGGAATAGTCGACTGGGAAATTTCTCCGGTGAAACGAACTAGAAAGTCAAGTCTTTGTTCGTTCTTTACAAATTCCACCGCATTTTGCAATACTTTGTTCCACGAGAGGAATTTCCTTGGAAAGGGATAGCCACACAATGGAGTGGCTGACGGCCACGTGACATTGTGCCGTCAGCAAACCGTCCCACCACACGCCTCGAGGCTGGCACATTCCTGCACCCTGCTGACGAAAATTACAGCCACCAGGCCCTCCTAGCGGCTATCGCACAGCAATGTCAGTCCTCTGTTTTTCGTACTCGGATCCTTTTTAATCTCAATTTTGACACAGACCACGGCTTCGACGTTCACAGACGATACTCGGTGGTCAAAGGGCGAAGGAGCGCCTCTGCAGCAGGGATATCATCGTAATATGCAAACGGTCCTCACCACGCCTTCCGAGATACAGCCACAGACGTCCACCACCATTCCCACCACGGGTGCCATAACTTCCTCCCTCTTTTCCTCGTCTAGGATCACGAAGGTAGCCCGCTCTTATCCACCCAATCACAAATGGCTGACCCCAGTTTAGCGCAAGCTTCAGGATGCACTAGACACCCTGGACGACGCAACATCATCCGGCCCCCCCGACGCTCGCCGTCAAGGCGAAGCCGATGCGCGACCCAGCCCCTTGAAGCGCGCCAACACGTCCATCTACTCCTCGCTTGCAAAATATGGGATTCACGTGGGTCGGAGACCTGGAAACAAGCAGTACGTCGCGTACTGTTTCGACATAATCTACCGCTAATCCCAAAGTCATTTGTCCCCTTCCAACTCGCGTCATGTGCAGAGAGTCTGGCTCTGCGCTCTCCCGCTTGTTCACCAAGCGCAACTCGATGCAACTCAACCGATCACAGCCGGCCCAGTCTTCCGAGTCGGCCCCCCATCGGCCGTCCATTAGCCACCCTTTTGCACTTGCACCCAATACCTCTCTGTCTGAGAAAACAGTAAATACACCGGGACAATTTACATTCGCACCACCCCCTCCGGTTGCCACCCCGATTCCGGTGCCGTTGTACCGCCCAGCATCAGCCCCCGATTTTCTGGATCGTTTGTCGACATTCAAACTCTCGACGTACCGGGATAAACCGCCTGCGATCGATGCAGTTGCTGCCGCTCGCTGTGGTTGGAGGAATGAGGGGGGCAAAGACAGATTGGCCTGCAACGTTTGTGGTGCTGCCTGGATTGTTGGTCCAACTACAGGTATGACGCGGGAAGCAGGTGAGCCCCAAGCCAGATTGAAAAGTGGGCTTTCTAACCTGGTGCGCTAGCCTCCGCCCTCGTAGCAAGGCATGTAACCTCGCTGGTGGAGGGCCACAAGACCTCGTGCCCGTGGCGCCTACGGCAATGTGATCGTGAGTGATGGAGACGCTAGCGCGGTAATACAAATTAATACTTCCGTTTAGCAAACATCTACCGGTTACCCCTCAAGGGCTCTTCTGCCTTGGTCCGCGATATTATCAAGAGAGCAACTGCGCTGTCACGTATGGTTGAACGAGTGACCATCAAACATCCAATGACCGAGGCTCAGCTGGACGCTCTGACTGCCCTTGTGAATGAGACTGAACTCGTACAACCCGATACGGCCCCGTTCGATTCGGCGACCCAGATCCCGCCCAGTCAGCATTCCCCAGAGTTGTCGCAGACCGCGATTGTGCTTGGACTGTTCGGATGGGAGCAACTTGTAACGTCCACGGCCAAACATTCATCCTCTTCCCTGGATTTGGCGAGAAACCGATCTACGTCACGCTTGGGACACACGCGCTCTCCTTCGGGGCCGCCGTCTGGTCGAAGCACACCCGTCCCCCAAGGGCAGGCAACGGTCGAACGCAAAGCGAGTGGCTCGGTCCGTAGCGTGACCTTTGCTGATGGGCCCTCTCAGCGCCGCTTTGGCAAAGGGCGAGAGGAGGGGAATGCGCTCTCAGCTATCGAGTCTTCATCGGGAGATGATATTAGCATCAGCGCAAATGGGCATGATCCGGACTCTACTCCTCTCAAGTCCCGCACCAACGCTCTCCGACGAGAAGCAACCTCGAGCAGTGGCCAAGGCGATGCGCCGAGCAAGGACGATATGATCTACTGTTCGTTGTGTCAAAGGCGTGTTGGTCTTTGGGCGTTTACAGCGCCCGCGTCTACGCCGCCAACCGAGAACCCACCGTCCGGATCTGGAGAGGGGGCCATACCACTCGTGATTAAGGCGCCTCCGATCCGAACGTTGGATGTTCTTCGCGAGCATCGTTCCTTTTGCCCATATGTGATACGCACGACGCCTGTGACTATACCCAGTGGGGAAGAACCATCGACAGAGGTCGAGGGCTGGAAGGCGATCTTGGGAATCATTCTGAGGAGCAAGCGCGCAGGTAGCGCGGGCGGGCCCGTGTTGAGGGAATCTAGTCCAGGGCAAAAGGGGGTCGACAGTGCTGTAAGCCGGGTGAAGCATTCGCCGAGCGGAGTAAGCTTGCATTCTTCTTGTCATATCTACGTCTACTAATTATATATTTGCGTAGAGCCGGGACTTGCTGCGATACGTGAAAGGGCTCTTGGCATAACGTGTATTTCGCTTGAAGCTTACGTCGTTTTGTAATTATTCTTACCCGGTTCAGTATGTTCACGCATTTAGTATCAATCCAAGATTCCTCTCCAAGTATAGTCTACAAGTGCATTCCAAGCCATTCAGCTGCGGCCCGTCTTGGTGAACCCTTTCATCGGCGCACACACCTTGCTCCGGTGCAACGGTGCTGATACCCTCGAGGCAAGTTTAAATAGAGGAAGAACTAGGCTACCTGTGATGGGGGGATGGCGACAACGCCTTGGACCCCAACCGAAGCTGGCGGCGTCCCAATGCAAAATGTCTCGATACAAATAGGAGTGGTCGCATGTGAAAAGTCGTGTCGGGAGAAATAGGTGAGCAATTTGGCTAATTCATTTAAGCTTCAATTGCCAAGGCATTTGCGATAGACGGGGCGCGAGCTATTCTATACCAGGCTAATTGGGCGTCTTGGAATTTTATACTGCCAATACAAACCGCCTTTCCGCGAGACTCCCAGGAGAAGGTTTGGGGTGAGCATCCTACCCCAGCTCTTCTGCATTCAAACATGCTTGCTGCAGTGAAAGCGGCTTGAGAATTCACCTCCGAAGAGATTAGCCCAGGATGGACTAGCGTGTTAGAAGATGGCCATCCGTTCCTTCCCGAGGGGGAGCCTGGATCGATCGTGTATTGCGGGAGAATGCTAAAGAGCATAACTATATAATAAGCCAATTGAATTCCACCTTGGAGTACTGGTTACAAACCGTCAATCCTGTCACAAGTTCCATTTCCTCGAGAACCAAGGAGCAACATAGCACCAGCGTCGTTGCCAGCTGTATGATGAGCGACAACAAAATATATATTGTTCGGGTGATAAGCGGTACTACATAATACCATTTCAGGGATATGGGTTGTGAGTGCAGATCATCAAGGGGAAAACTTCGGCTCGGCATTTGGCATCAGCGGCGGCGTCGCGGACCACGCGAGACGCCGAGACTCAGCTGATGCGGCCCGCTTTCCCCACGAGCGTGTCTACCCCTAAAAGACGAAAACGCAATGCGCTTTTCCGCTGTTTAGCGCGCTTTTCCATCTGTTGCCCCTGTATCCAAAGCGTTGTTACCTCGTCTAGGCTTGCTTGGATACCGAGGGATCACCGCGTGTGCAACAATAGAGTTACGCCGGGCCCCGAGCAAAACCGTCGGTCAGGTGTGTCCCTATATGCTGTGCCGTTCAAGGATCATGTTCGTCGATCATTTGTTCCACACTATTCCGAGCTTGGAAGTACATTTATGTGATGCCCCGGCGCCCGGTAAAATATTTACAAGTGTTCGCCAGTTTGGGCACCCTCCCTGCCCACAAACGGCGCGCGCGATCAACAAGCAGGTTCGCCTCATCTCAAAGCAGGATTGTGCCCGAATCAGGGTATAGAATGCTCCGAGATTGTCCCCATGCCAGTCCAGAGAGCAATCGGTTGCGCCGCCAACGACTTGATCAACCAGCCAAACAGAACAACAAGTGTCGTCAACACGGGATGACAATCCAAGAGAACTCGAAGACCAAAGCCCGCCGACATGCCACCTAGAACGTTGCGGATAACCCAGGCACGGTCAAAGTAGTCTTCATCCAGGAGCGAAAGGATGTGCAAAGTGAATGGGTGGTTCGCAAGATGATCCGGAAGGCCAGCCCCGGTTTTGACAGAAACGGTGGAAGTAGCAGGGACGGGAGTTTGCCAGATGGCGAGCAGGAGAAGTAGGAAAATTTTCGTAAAGGAAGAGTAAAACAGTGTCAACGAAACTAGAGGGGCCCTGGAAGATACATGCGTTAGTTCGATGGATTTACAGCGAAGGAATGGCTGGGAAAAACCGAGTGTGCACGTACTGAAATTCGGCGCGAGTACCAAGCTTGGGTGACGGCATTTGACTGGCAATGGCACCATACCATTCTATCGCGCGTAGTAGGAAAATACAGGCGAGAGTTACACCAAAGTGAAAAACAACGGTGTCTGGGTTGTGTTAATGACTATTTTGGAATTGGTGGGGGCATTGTCAAGACTGACCTAGTAGACAGGCGATTGCGACTTGTGCGAAAGCAACCGACGGTGAATCTGCGAGAAAAAGTTTATCCTTAGGATACGAAAATACTGAAGACATGCCTACATCTGTCCCTCCATCGGATGACTGTAGAGAATATTTCAGTCAAGTTGACTACAGAAAACCGGGGGTCTACGTACAAGCATCCAGCAGAATAAGACCCGCAGCCAGTTGTGTCACTAACTTCCACGAACGCTGAAGACGGGGACCAGATACATCGGTCAAATGGTTCGGAGACGGTAGTATTACACTAACCTCGGACCTCGGTTTTTGCCGGACACTCTGAGGGAGGTGGGTGTCGCGAGTTCCGAGGCGACGTGGCTCACAACTGCGATTGAATAGTAAGTGTCGATATACTTCTCGTTTTAGGAGGATTAAGTCGAGGAAAAGCGTGAGTGGGTCATGCTCGACGTAGGGGTCGGCAAAGGCCAAGCATTCAGGCTATCTGAAAATGAGTCAGAGAACAACCGTAGGGTGCAAGACTCGTACACACTGCTCAAGCCTAAGGTTGTTGACCGATTGGTACACTGTATAGAGGTAAGGAACCGGGTGGGTACACTGCGTACAAATTGGCATCAAGTGAGCAAAGAGACAGGCGTGGTCGAGAGGAGCAGCGGTAGGAGGCACGTGACTTCTGCAGTCATTCGAATCGCATGCATTTCTTGCTCATACAATGCTGGGACCACAACCATGAATTAAAAGACAAAAATATAACATGTCTACCAATGCCACAAAGGTATCTCTAGCGAAAGCAGGTTGCTCAGGTACGAGGTTTAAACTTGATGCCACAAGGATCCTTTGGTAATACAATCATCGTCTAGGATAAATAGATGAATGAGCCATCTGTCGACACCGGAAGACAAAACACTCACATGGTAGTTGTGATCTGGTACACGGTTTTCAATGCGTAGCTCCATGGAACGAATGATAGTGGAAAGGATAGTGCCGAGCTGTAGGTTGGCAAACTGGATGACGCATGAGTGGATGAACAAACAAATTTAACCATGGCATACCTGTTCGCCGATGCACCGATGTCTGCCAGCACCAAACGGTTGGTACGGGCTTTCAGTACCTTTGCTCACTGCACCCCAGCCATAGTCGACCTTTTCGCCATGCTCATCGTTGTACATCGAACTAGCCTGAGCAGCGGCACCAGTAGGGTCCAACCAACGCAGGGGATCCCACTTGTCGGCCTCGCGCCACACGAGTGGATCGACCTGAGCAACAGCCGGGCATGCGAGAAGGTAATGGCCCTTGGGAATAACGTACGAACGGCCCTCAGCGGATTTGCCAGCGGGAGCCGCCAAGGAAGCAGGAACGACCATATCACCAATGCATTTGCGCTAAGGCCATATCAGAAAGGGAGTCGAGTCGACTGATGAAGCACTCACAATAATGCTGTGAATCGGGGGGTGCATGCGCAAGGTTTCGCGGATAACGGCGCTGAGCACGGGCAAATCTTTCATTTCTTCATAGGTCAGAGGCCGGAGGGTACCGTCCTGGTTTCCAAAGGTCTTGACTTGCTCTTCGTAAAGTTTCTCGCTGTTACACTATTAGTCCAACATGCATGGGTCACGGTACAATTTTCACTTACGCAATGTCGGGGCGGTCGGCAAGGTGAAGCAAGGCCCAGGAACTCGTAGCAGAACTGGTATGCTGACCGGCCATGAGAAGCGCAATCATGATATGTGCCATTTCACGATCAGTAAGCGGGCGTCCGTCCTTGTACTGTTGCGTAGCGAGGGCAGCAAGCATATCGTGTTCATGCTAGATTCGGGATTTAGTTGGGGGTTCGAATCGAGTCTAGCTTTTACTTACCTCGTCGCTTCCGGCCCTGCGCTTATTGATAATGTCAACGTAAAAGTCGCTCATCTTCTTTTGAGCCCGGTCACGGCGCCAGTAGCTGGGAAGTGGAAGGTTGGGGAACAGGAAGTTGATAGGGGTAAATCCGCCATCGAGGTCCTGGTAGAGGTCCGCGAAGCTCTTATCGAGACTGGAGCGGACTTCCTTGCCTTGCAGCGTACGCGAGGCCGTCAAGATGGTAAGCTGAGCCAGAGTTTTGAATGCATGGAACCGGCCCCATCCCTGTGAATCGCGCTGGCAAGCGGCAACGGACAAATCCTTCTGGATGAGGTCATTGGTCTCCTCGGTGATCATATCAACGTAGGCGCGGAAGTTCTCGGTTGTCAGCCCAAACTTGACGAATTTCTTCTGCTCCATGAGTACATGGTTGGGAACGTCATATACGACGTCTTTGCCGAATACAGGGGTCGTAAGATGCTACGAAGAGAATCAACACACGAACTGCAAGTGAAAAGAAAAGGCTCACTGTGTATGCATCCTCTGCAGAAACCTGGGAGAGTTTGCCGCCAAGGATAAAGTTGCTACCTTTTGGACCCAAGGCGACGGTCATTTGGCGGCCGAGGAGAACGAAAGTGAAGAGGTCGCCATACTAACAATAGTGTAAGGCAGTAGTAGGTAGCTGGCCACACGCAAACTCACTTTTTCCCGGCAAGAAAAAAAGAAACCAAGGGGGTCATTGCCGTACGCAACCGCAGAGCCAATTATAGGAACATAGTGGAACACTAGGGGCGGTAAAGACGGGTCGCGCGGAATGAGCTGCACAACGAGCAATGTTAGCGATGAAGCGAGGCCCTCGACAACGCACTCACCAGCTGCCATGCGACGTTAATTACGATAGCGAGGACTGGGATACCAACGAAAACAGCGAGAGCAAGGGCAGGAGCGGGAAGGGAAGCAACAGCAGACAAGGCTGGGCCAAACGGCAGCGACGCCGTCGAGTTGGACATGGCGAAAAAGCCTGAGGGGACCAGTGCGGGCGCACACCTTTTTATCTGCGGATATTCGCCTCGTACGATTTTTCCAAGCGCGGCTAGGATCCCGATTCTTTGCAAATAGTCACGTGGCCGTGTCGGGTCTCTGGATTTCCGATGGATCCGCGAACCCTAACTTGCCACCACCATGGCATTGCCGCTCAACGTTGCTGGCTCGTCGACGCCGTCCAAAGAGCGCTCTCCGATTAGTGCCCCGAAGAATCTTGCTCCACCGCAGCATGGCGGTGAAGCCACCTCTAGGTCGACCACGCCGGTGCCTGGCACTCGCCCTACGGCCCCAGTCCTCACCGCTAAACCCGAGGACATAACCAGTCCCCATGAGTTGACTGCATTCGTGGGTGCTTCCATCGCCGTGTAAAACATGTCTTGACCAAGTCCCATAGATCGAAAACTTGCTTAACCAGGTGGAGACAAACTTTGACGAGATGTCTGCGCAAATTCTGGAACGCAGTGAGTTATTTCTTGATGCGACATCTTCATTTCTCATTATTGAACCTCTTAGTGACCCAAATGTCTTCAAGGGTCGATTCCCTAGAATTAGCGGTACAAGACCTCATAAGCGGTGATCTATCAGCACCTGTACCGACGTTGACCCCGCAACCCACCGGGGGAAGCGCACAAACCATGACCGGGAATCCACATTGAGTTTGTCTCCCCTTGCTGCCACGGGCATACACCCATTTCACGAGGGATTGGAATCTACAAATTGAGCCGGCGGCTTGACGTTATGTACGTGTGATGTTTAATCATATACCCCCTTTTGCGTTGTCTCGGAGTGATTGGCCCAGTTTAGGTCGCATTTAACTAGGCGTGACAGAACGTAGATTGACAGGCTTGGGAGGATACAGTCGGTTTGTGCAAGTAGTAAAAACAACGGTATAAATATAGTAACTCTATCATCAATAGGCAAGAATGCGGGATATTATGTGCTGTGTGTCATTATCCGGAAGCCAACTTTTGAAATAGACCATCTAACGTCTTGAAAGAAACCGGTTTGATCAAACTGGTCAAACCCGAGTTAGTACAGACCGACAAGACGCGGTAAGAAGGACCTACTAGCCATCAAAGCCTGCAGCCAGAGCTCTCCGCTTATCATCGGGTGTCGCAAGGCCTGTTAGCGCAAAAATCTTGGCGCAAGTGCCGCCCTGCCTAGCTCGCTCAATTGCACGTATCTGTGTCACGCATCCTATACCACCGAGATTCGGCATGGATAGGTCGACTAGCAATACACTGTGCCAGTGTTAGCGTGGGATCAAACCTGATCTTGGAACACTCACGAGTAGTATCCAGCCGGCGCGTTCCTGTACGCTTTGACCCCCTCAACTCCGTCGACAGTCTCGTCGGATTTTATGTTCTGGGCAACCGATAAGTGGGGGCGAGTCAAAAAAAAAAAAGTCTACAAACCCGTTTTTTAAGCCACTATTATACCAGTCAGTCAATGAGCAGAAGACAGTGTGGGCCAACATACGTGAGAAAGAAGATTGCGGTTAATAGGGTTATCCTCCTGTTCTCCGTAGTCGTCAGCATTCGCTCACGTTCCAGCGGTGAGAACTCACCACAACGAGGACTCGAGGTTTTTTAATCGTATGCAAAGAACCAGTGACCGACTCGAGCATCACAGAACCCTCATCCGCCAATGGCACAGTTGAAAAATCGCTGAGCGTGCGTTCTAGTCGCGGTCCTTCATTGCACTGGAATGTTTCGCTCGGCGACGACTGGGAGGCGTGACGAGAGCCACCGAGTTCAGGACGCATGGAAGACGAGCTAGAGGACAGGCGCCGCGAGGTAGCAGAATGGTACGAATTGGTTTTACTCTCGGTCAAAGGGGAGGGCCCAGGAGAACCGGGGAGGTCGTGTACCCCTGGAGCAGCGTGCGGACTTCCCGCACAAAACTGAGCGCATTCCTGCATTGCCGAAAACAAACGAGACGGTCCGCCAGGTTTGAAGACGAGTCGACAGCAGCCTCCAGAGCGTTCGAAGGCTTTGACTACAGCCATTATGCGCTGGTCACCTCGGCCAGAGCTGAGTAGGAGAACGGGTTTCCAGAACTCTCGCCTGTCGATTAGTTCCGACAAGAACTGAACATCCTCGTTGACGAGCACAATTGACGCGTCGCTAGCATCTTCAACGATATTGGCACCCCACCATTTCGTCAGCATATTAAAGAGGATGGAACGGAGCTGCTGCTGGCCGCGATGTTGGGAGAACCCAAGGAGACAGACCCTCAAGTTGTCGAATTTGCCGCTAGTAAGGCTAGTATCAGCGTCACCTGCTGGAGTTTCTTCCACGTCGAAAGATATCTTGATCTCTGTGCCCACGCCCTCTTGACTCCAAACGTCGACTACACGAGGTTCAGAACGACGGCGCATGCGCCGATATCATAGTGCTCACCTTGTCCATCAACGGTCTCTGAGCGGACAATCGAGTTTACGATGGCTAGTCCGAGTCCAGTGCCAGTGTAAAGGGGATTTTCCTACGTTAAACGTGTATATGCGCCACAATACTTTGGACGACAAAAAGAGACCTACTTGGGAGAACGGTTGAAAAAGTTGGTTCGTCAAGAAATCCTTGCTGATTCCCTAACAATGGTCGCCGTCAATCAAAGAAACGTGCGCAACTGAAGAATTACCTTTCCCGTATCATTGACGGATAGTTCTACGGTAACAATCTGATTGCTGGGCTTGTATGCGACCTCCCTGAGTCCCACATAAACGTATCCCTCCGAGGTGAACTTGAGCTACACCGCAGGACAAAGGTTAATACGAGTGATTGTAGCATAAATACTCGTCACGTACAGAATTGCCAATCAGGTTCATCAACACACGCCGGATACCAGCCTTTTCGCAAATACAGCTCCAGCCCTGGTCAATTGTAGGCTCAATTGTCCATCATATTGTAGCCTGCTGATGAGCTTACCCTCTCTCGGTAGGCAATGTCCACAACAGTCTCCACGTTTCGTTTTTCGGCGGCTTTCGGGGCGGTGGTGGCACCCGATGGTCCTCGGGGAGGCGAGTAGACACTACCGATTTCCGAGACCGCGCGGGCGCGAGCGCCGATCCAGCACCCTTCGACCGTTTCTTCCACCAACGCGAGAAGATTTGTTCTGTGGAAGTAAATCAGGTCGATACGTGGGGACTAATATGGAACTCACTTGGAGCGGGGAATCGTATGCTCCCTGTTCCCACTCAGCTTGGTAAAATCAAGAACATGATTTACTGCGAAGTTGGTTTCAGCACCCAAAAGTTCGTACCACCCGGAAACAGCTCACCAGTTTCTCCAAGAGACGCCCCACAACTTTGGATCGTTTTCAAAAAAGCGCTTTGGGTTCCAGTCAACTTGGTATCTGCAATGAGCTCGGCGGCCGCGAGGATTCCGTGTAGTGGCGCTGAAATTGTCATTAGAGCGATTGGGAAATGATACGATATGCGATGCACGTACTTCGGAGTTCGTGAGAAATGCTGCAAACAAAAGTAAGCCTCAGATTTCGATGTTTGAATTAGGACTCACTTTGAAATAAATAGCGACTTAGCTTTGTCGGCCAGGATCATACGGCGTTTGAGAACTGCGCTGAGGATGATCACGCCGATTGCCCTTAGGAATTGAAGTTCGTATCCTTCCAGTAAGTGTTTGCCAGGATCGGTGATGTATGCGCACAAAAGTGCAAATGGATGGTGATCAACGTTGAAAATACTGCTCATGATCTTTGGTTGGAACGGGAAAGTGGCATCATGTATGCGAGAATGCTTACGGCACGATCATTGAGTACGAGGCATTCCCTGGCACTGCCCAATCACGAAGATAACTTGGAGTGACGTGCTCATAGATCTTTCCGTCTGGATAAGTGCTGCCCGAGGGGCGATTAGGGGAGGTAATAGAAGTACCGGTAGACTTACGAGAGAAACGTGGACAGACGTTCATGATCTGCCCCAGATATCGATGGGGTGTGTTTAGTTTTGAAATTGTCGTGGGAGGCTCCCAAAATCACCGGTGCACTAATCCTCTCGAAGGGCTTGTCTGGTGTGCTCGACGATTTGGATTTTTCTGCGTTACCGTGGATGCTTGGGGATGCGAGAACGGAAGTTGGAGAGTGGGAAGGATCCGTAAATGTATCGCCTCGGTATGAGTAGCTCTTGGTGCCATCCTCGTTGAAAGTTTCGACACACTCGAGGTTGGCAATATCCAAAACGAGTGCACCTTCAACGTCCAGCGCACGTTGAACCTGAAAAAACGTAAGCGAGTAAACGCCAGTGGCAGCTGTTCTTCAAACCAATTTTGCAGCCAGGTCGTAGACTTTCTCCATCGAGTTTACGCCCTGCGGTCCAGATTCATCCAGCTCAAGGCATTCACGCGTGAATTTCTCCATGGAAGTCTGGATGCGATCTCGGACTTGAAGTTGAATCTGAACAGGAACGGATTAAGAGGCGTAGGCGGGACGAGACAACAGGGTACGCACCTTGTCCCTCCAGAGTTCCATTTCTCGCATGACAATGGCCTAAGACAAGGTGAATTACATGTTACAAGTCGACACGAGGATATGCGCACAGCGAATTCTTTCAGCGTGTGCCTTTGCCTGGGGGTGAAATCCTCATGTGGTCGATCGTCCAAAACACCTAGCATTGCTATCAGATCAACGAGAGACCGGCAAAATAACAACTACCGACAGAGTGAACCGACGTTATAGCCATCAGATGTCCGCAAGGGTGCGCCAGCATAAAACCGGATGTATGGAGGCCCCACGACCAGAGGCTATTGAAATCGGTTATTAGGGATACTGTTGCAATTATGAATGAGAATACGAACATTGTCCGCAAAACGCCAATCCTGGTGGGTATCGAGAACAATGAGCGGCTCGGCCCCTCGCTGAAAATCAAGGGAGAAGGTTATGCGTATGATTTGAGCCTGAAGCTTAGGTTAATACGCACTTGCCTAGAACGGAGTCAATACGTTCACTCAGGTGCAGACAGTAAAAATACTTGCAGGATTGAATGGGCACAAAAACCAACATTTCGGTCGGCTGAGTCCCTACCGACCCCATCTAGGGAATCCGAGCGAGGTAAGTATCGTCGTTTAAAAAAATCTTCAAAAACCCACGCTCAGACTTGAACCACCTATGAAGGGTTGTTAGCATGTATAATAACACCAACAAAAATCCTGCTCACTCCTGGTCTCCATCGATCAGGGAGATTATGACCATTTTGGTCGAAAATACAAGTTTGCATAGATGTGTGATTCGGTCAAAATTGACGTCGCGACTCGTGTACAGAATGTTAAATCTGGGGAGACGGTGGTATATAAGCCTTGGACTAAATTGCATAGACTTACCGATACAAAGCTTTTCGCCGTTCCAATTCATCAGGCGGAAGAGGTGGTATTAGGTAAGTCGGCCGGTCTTGCTCTTCGTCGGTCTTGGGAACCAAATTCTCGCTAGGAGTAAAAAACTCAGCTCCATCTCCAGAGCTGGAGAGCGAGGTTAATAGGTGGTCGGGGACAGTGGGATAACCATTGCCCGAGTGTGTGGTGGATACGACCAGGGAAGTTACGTTTTGCTCAGGTTGTGAATCAGCCACAGGCAAAACAGTTCCTGTGAGTGGGCCCATAGAGCACGAATCCACTAGATTTGTCTGGGATGGTCCTGGTTGGTTGCCATTCCAGGACGTCGCGGGAAGCGCTCCGTTGGCGGTTGGGTTAGATCGACTAGAGCTGCTGTTCAGCGGTTCCATCCTATCCTGCTGCCCTGTGTATAAAGGAGAGCGGGAAGAGCGATGGGATTGCGACCGAGTCGAACCAAAGTAATCCGCGTGTAATGTAGGCACTTGCTGAGTTGGAACCACGGTTGAGGCACGCTTTAGTTGTTGTGGGCTTGTGGAGGGGCTAGTCCTTGGACGAGGAGAGGCATGAGACACAGTTGTGGCACTCGGAGCCGAGGGAAGGTCCGAGTACTGCCGGTTACCTTGCCAAAAGTTGGAGCGGCGGGACTTGCTGGGTGCATTAGAGGAGGTATTGAGGACGTGGTGAGCATTGCGCATTGGGTCCAAGAGTTCGGCGGCCTCGGGAGATGGTAGGGCGTATGGAGCAACATCTACTCCAGCACCAGCCCAGCGAATTGTTGCGGCGGTTGTTGCGCGGTCGATAGTGGGGCTAGGCAGCGCAGGTGTGGTAGCGGCCGGCATACCTCCTGGAGAACGAACCTCGACATCAGACTGAGAGCGCTGAACTTTTCGTGGCGCATGTACGTATGGGCTTAGATTATTTTTGAAAGTCACCGAGGAACTGGACAGATCAGGCGTGATGGTGCCGCGACGAGTTGCAATCGAGGTTGCACGAGATTCTGGAGAAATGCGTGGTCGATCGGGACCGGCAAGGCCAGCGAGAGGAGTAGGGTGCAAGGTGCTGTCAGCAGTCGCTGACTCGGGCGAGTATGTGATGGCGACGGTCGAGGACGAGGAGAGTGCCGAGCTTGCAAGCAAGGGCGAGGGAGACCTTTGCTTGCGGGGAACAGGAGGAGCGAGCAGAGGAGGATCAGGTATTCGGTTTGGATCCCACTCTCCATTGGCATATCCTTGGATCCAGGAGTGCCAGTCTAGTGCCCCATTCGAGTCGGCAGAATGCGCTCCCGCTGTCGCTGGGGCCGACCCGGAGCCGCCAGACGGGGTTGACACAGGTAGGGCCGGCGACAAGGATACGGCCACTGGCGACGGTGAGGCCTGGCGAGAGGGGATTGGGGATGATGCGGGCAACAACGATGGCGCGCTATCGGTGGTAGGCGTCGGAGCAGTCGATGGGCGAGAAGTGCGGCCTGTGCACGTGAGCAGAGCGAGAGGGACAGAGCACTAGATTTACCTGGAGCAGTTCGCACGTGGGCTCGCGGCGTAGGAGTGCCCGGCGCCATCGCAGAGTGGATGCTCGTCGTCGCAAGGGGCAGGGCACGTGGTCCCGCGACGTCATTATCTCATCTAGGCCGCACAGCCACAAGGCACGTCAATTTCTATGTACGGTAAACGAGTTTACACCCCGAACTCGACAGTCTGGGCCTCGAGGGTCGCGCTGTCCACGAGCACGACAAGCGGCAGGGTCGCGAACTCGGGCAGCAGCACCACACGCGTCGGCCCGACCATCTCAGTTGCGAACGATGGCTGGTTCCCAACCACATACACATCCGGCGTCTTGTCCAGCACAAACGGGTCCTCCTTGGTGTAGGGATACGACCCTGCGACATGTTTAGTCCTGACCGCAGCACTGGAGCTGGCGACTTACACAGCGTGTCCGGCGCCGTCGGCGCTATATGCCTCCATTTCAGAGTATTGCGGACCATGGCCATCCGGTCGGTCTCCACCGTGTGCAGGTAAATGTCGTCAATCGGTTGGCCCGAATGAACGAGAATGCTTGACTTGGAGCTTAGTATATGCACCCTATCTCGTGAATTATGTCATTCACCTTCGCCCGCTGCTGTGAATCCAGGTCGGGTTTGACTCCATGCAAAGTCTGTCACCTGCCTGGCCTGTACCTGGGCTAAAGATCCAACCTGGCAGCGGCTGTTGGGGAAGCGCCGCGCCCGTAGGGTCGCTCTGCCCGAGGGTGAGTGGATTGATGTGCGAACGGTAGGCATGCTTACAGGCCCTGGAAGTACGTGCACTGGCACAGTGCGTGCTATTTCGTGGAGTGTCTCGCTCAAAGATAGCACGGCCTGTCTCATCGAAGAGCTCGTCGAAACGGAAACCTTGGACTACCCGGGAGGTCATCAGCCACCGAAAAGAATCATGCTGATTGTGACCGACCGAATCTCGCTCATCTTCCATAGGAGGGGCGGTTAATAGGTTGCCAGCTATAACCACACGACTGACACGTTGGGCGAGCTCTCGATCCTAATCTCACTGTCATAAATGTTCACAACATCGGCGCCAAGTACTTGCCTTTTCACCTCCACCCTCTCCGCTCATCCAATCCAGGAACAGAGACAAGGCCGCCGCACTGTCTGACCTGCCAGCTTGTTTGCGGCTCGGCTCCGAAAGTTCACCCAGGCCAGAGTCGCCAAAATTTAACCCAGACAAAAATGCGCAGTAGCTAGCTATCATTCTCGTCATGAATGAGTCAAATGCAAGGAAATAGGGTCACGCACGTTCGTTTGGGCTGCCATTTGGAACATGAATTGGTGGAGCTAGCCCAGCGTATAGGACCTCTTGGACTTCGAACGCGGCTGCTGGTCCTTCGAAACCTAGCACGGCTACGGTGACACCTGCGAGGGTGGCGTTGGCATAGTGTGAGGTAAAGGTAAACCGCACATGGGTGGAACCCACCTGTAACAAGCTGTTCTTTGGTTAAGATATCACCGGCCAGAGCTACACGTCCACTCTCGTCTTCTAGAACCACGCTGTCGGATTCGGAGGTACGTTTTGTCCGGGCTGGGATGGCAGCCAAAGCGTGCTACATGTACTCATACGTTGGTGAACGCTGTTGTTGATGTGGACAAACGTACGTCTTGTGCAATGTCCTCTAGAACATTGGCTTTGAGTGGCATATCCATGTAGACAGTCCCGATAATGTAACAGGTTTGTCCTTTAACAACATCCAGCACGCGCGGCACATGCGCCACTTTGTTTGCGACGCGGATCCAACCAAAGCATGAGTTTAATGATGGTGGATTCAAAGGGAGCACAATACCTTTTCTTTTTCCCCAAGCTTCGGCCGCCCGTTCGAGTAGTGCTGGTCGCAGTTGGTCCAGTCTCGCGGAATACACACTATCAAATTGCTGGTTGTAACCCCTGTGCGTCGAGGAAAACTCGAAGGATTTGGGAGCATCGTCTACGGTTGCACGGGAACGCCATTGAGATTCCATTCCGTTAAAGTCCGGGCAGGAATTGGCAAATTCGGCGCAGCGCAGACTCGTTGGTAGTGGTGGCGTGAAGGAGGAACATTGGTCATGAACGGCAAGCGTACAAGCAACCCCCACAAAGACAAAAAGTGTACGGATAATATTGGTAACAACACAAGTGGGCTTGGGGCTGAAGAATGGTATAGAAAGCGAATATATACAAACGGAGCTGACTGTTCAGAAAGCAATCCGATAGCTAGCATATCGACCACTGGTCTCACTTGGACGGGTGATTTTCACGACCTGCCCTCGTTTTAGCCCATAGTATCGCGCAACGGGATCGATGAGTTGGATGCGAGGCAGCTGTGTCTCTTTGAGTCGACTTGAAACCCAGGGCCACTAGTCAGTGAGAGGTGAGGAAATAAACGTATGCCACTCACTACCGCTCGAGCAGCGCTTTCTTTTCAACAGGCGATAGGACTTCGTGTTGCGGTACAAGCTTGTGGTGGGTAATGTTGATAAGTAGATCAGATTCAGCAAATTCCTCGAGGCTATACTGTCCCGACATTGCAGAGATGACCTGTGGCGAGGGATTAAAAAACTGTCATGCAACCCGAGTGAAGCCGACGTACCTTTCGGGCCGAAGGTGTCATTTTTTCCATGAAAACGATAATACCATGAGTAATAGCCTTCTCGTCTAGGATTCCGAGGAACCTGTGCAAACTCTCGGTCTAGCTCTCATAACAAGAGCAAGAGCCTTACTTGCGCATAGTCTTGATTGTCACGTTCTTCTCGTCGGCAAAAAAGACAAAAATCTGGTTGGTAGGGTCATCTTTGTGGTTGGTGAAAAAGTTGAGTCGAGTTCGACTTGGGGTACATTAATATGTTGATCTGCTGAGAGATTTGAGAGGCTTACTCGATGTTCTCCCCTGAACCAAAGTTGGACTTGAATGCGGCAATATCCAGTGTAACTTCCTCCTCAGAGACAAGATATCCCTAACACCGCATGTGTATCGTTAGAGCTGACGGTGGCAAAAAAACAATATCACACACCCGGTCGCGCACTAATTCATGGATTGTCCTGTTTACTCGGTGGAGGCGAGCGAGTTCACGGCTGGCTTCAGGTTGGGATGCCCTAAATGCAGGTTAATTCGGACGGGGTAGGAGTTTATAGGTTATTCTCACATGTGACTGTGGTGACCAACTGGGAAGAATTGTTTTGGTGGCGGGGGCTATTTGAAATCAGGCATAAGCCGCCAAGCGCCGACGGAGGTTTAGCCACTCGTCGACGGTATAACACAAGACTCATCCTTCGCTACCGTAATTGTAATGGCCTACCCCCCACCTGCCTCTGCATCTGGTGCGACCCCAGTCCCTCAAATAACCCTGGATGAAAATATCATGGTAAGGCTGAATGAGATTCCGGACGTCGCGCACTGACTCAATGTTTTTTCCGCTTCAGCAACGCCTAAAACCCGCGCGTATTTTCAAAGGTGCTGTAGAGACAGAAGCAACCTCAACCGCCTCGAATAGAAACTCAATGCCACATCACATAACTGGCCTCACGTTTGACGATCAAGGCGATTTTCTGCTTACCGCTTCCGAGGACGAGACGTTTCGGCTGTATAACGTTCGAACCGGCAAGTGAGTATGTCTTTAATATTTGTTATTGCTCCGGTCTGAATCCTCGGGCAAGACACGTCAAAACGCTAGCGTCCAAAAAGTACGGAGTGGATTTACCTAGGTTCACGCACCGGAATACTACCATCGTCTATGCGTCGACAAAGGAAGACGACACGATACGATACCACTCATTGCACGACAACAAATATCTTCAGTACTTTCGCGGGCACAAGAAAAAGTAAGTAGTCGCTATGTTTGGACACATACATTTGTAACCTAAACTATTGGCAGGGTCATATCTTTAGAGGTTTCCCCGGTCGACGATGGATTTATGTCTTCTTCCTTGGATAACACCGTACGACTCTGGGACCTTCGGTCACCCCAGTGCCGAGGACTGCTTAATCTGCCATCGGCTCCGGTCGTTGCATATGATTCAACTGGCGTTGTCTTTGCCATCGGCATTAGCCAATACTCCCGCATTCTCCTCTACGACATGAGCAACTTTGATAAAGAACCCTTCAAGACCATCCACCTCGACGACACACGCCTCGCGAAGATTTCGTATCCACCGAGAATACCCGTGATGACCTCGATGTCATTCTCTACCAACGGCAAGTGGCTGCTTGTTGGGACAGCCGGCGAAGTGCACTACATCCTTGATGCATTTGATGGAGACTTGCTTTGCAGGCTTGAAGGGCACCTTGGTCTCGAGCGCGGAAAATCTGGAAATGCACTGGGAGTCGTGCCTGATCGCGGAATTTCGGGGGAAGAAGTTGGATGGACTCCGGATTCAAAATATGTTGTCGGAGGTTCGCAGACCGGTAAAATTCACGTGTGGGACGTGGCCAAGTTTTTGGAAAAGCAACCCCCAAACCCCATGGAGGTGCCGACCTTGCAGGCTGCTTTAGGACTCGACGGTCATCCGGGTCCAAGCCGATGCGTGAAATTCAACCCCAGGAATTGCATGATGGCGACGGCCGGGGCAGAACTGGTTAGTCTATCAAACATCCCGAGGGCGCAACTATTTATCACGCTTAATTAAGGCATTTTGGTTACCCGAGCCGGTGGCCGACGTGGCCACCAAAGCTGCGTCCAACTAGCGTGGTCGAGATTGGGATGGGCACTCTCGCATGTAGATAACGACAGTGGATTGTTGTAAATGATAGGACACAGTTACAAAGAACTGCACAACGGGGGGCATCGAAACGCAGAAATTGTTCTAAAGTCCCACTCAAAACGCAAACATCATAGTCACAATACCGGCGAGAGTGAAAAAGGCCGGGCCAACTGCATTCGCGATACCGCCATTGTGGTTGGGAGTAGACGTCGCGGACGGGGCCGAGCTACCGGATGCCCCGCCTGTGGCCGTCAAAGCGTCGGACGTCGTGATTTGAGGAGGGTAGGTACCTAGAATGTACGAAATTAGTGGAATTGATCAGAGAGTCGCTCGAAATAACATACTTCCAACGGCCTTGACTTCAAACGGCTGGGAGGTTGCAAAGACATCGGTGTTGTTGAAGGGATTGGCGAATAGCTAAATCAGCGGAATCAACGTAAATTCCGCACGGCTGACAAGGCAAGGCGAACCATAGAGTAGCCGGTACCAGGCTTGAGCTGTTCCCCAGGGATGATAGTCTTCGAGCAGTCATAGTTGTATCTGTCGAGGGGTTGCATCATTTGAAATGAAGAGGTTAAAAGACGGCTTACTCTGAAAAGCAGTTTGAGCGTGGAATCAACTAAAAATGCTTAAATACACTTACGGATAGCAATCAAGGCGAGCGGCCCGCTGAGTATAGTCGCGTCGAGGTTGGTAATCAAGACAGTCCAGTTCGTGTAAGGACTCGTGTTACAGGTCCAGCGGAGGGTGTTCTGGCTCTGAGCGACCCACCTATGCTGTCGTTGAGTACATGGAGGCGTTACGAAAGATAGTACGTACCAACGTTCCGAGCTGGGCTCGGTGATGGTGAGTTGGGCCTGAACGAGCGAGACCCCAAGGGCGACGATGGCAAGGGCAGCCTTGAAGAGCATGGCGATACTGCGAACAGGGTCAACGCGAGGAGACATAAGACTAAAAGCCAGGACGAACAAAAGGTGTATATCGGAGTCGAGCACGAACGCTGAGACGGGGTGAAAAGGTCGAGCGCAACGAAGAAGTCGCCAAGATATTGACCAACTTGAGCCCCCGGCCACGTGATTCGCTTGCGCCGCAAATTTGAAATTCTAATTTCGGGTCCCGACTCGAGGAAATAAGTAGTACTTGTGCCCCAGGCAAAGGAGATATTATTGTACAAGCAATGTGGGGAGACAAAACGTATGCAAACCGAGTAATTCAACATAAAACGACAATTCCTTAGTGACGCCAAAACGAAACGAGAGCGAACGAGCGTGGTATGGGGGAGGGATGTCTATAACGGAAAGAAAGCAGCGAAGGAATGTCGATAGATCGGGTATCACCAATCTGATGGCACGTTGAGAGAGAAGTATCGGTGCTTTAGAGCATCGCGGACGGTAATGCGAGAATTGGGGTCGGGGTGCAACAACCTCTGCACGAGATCGAGGAAATCACCGTTGACTTGGTCGGTGTGCGGGATAATTTGCTGCGCGAAGCAAATCAGGAGCACGTAGTATACGCAGATGAGGCACTTACCTGAAGCGACTTGACCTCCTTGACCTCTTTTTTGCTCTGCGCGGACACACTCCGATTGGGAAAATTGAGTTTGACGGTGCCCTTGGTGGTGGTGAAGAACTCGGGTTTATAACGTTGACCTTGCTTGCAGAGCCGTTCCGGCATCTTGCCCATCACTTTCTCCATCATCGCGAGATGCTCCAGGTTGTCGTGCGTCTGGAACAACGCTACACCCGTATACAATTCAACGAGTATACACCCGAGCGAGAACGCGTCGCACGGGTATGACCAGCCAAGTCCTGCCAGTTGTTAGGATGACTCGGCTCAGTGCGGAGAGGATCGACGTACCTAGAATAATCTCCGGAGCTCGATAATGCCTGGTGCATACGACAGTCGAGTGGTATTCGTCGGAGAAGGTGGCGGAACCAAAGTCGATCAGCCGAATGGCCGTGTTTCGCAGGATATGCCGTGATTGACCGCGCTATATGGGTAGTTAGCACGAGAGTACCGTAGCCAAACGGCGGACACGACTTACTCGTCCTAAACCGGGTGGCATCGGTCGAGAATCATAGGAGCTATCGACCAAGAGGATATTTTCGGGCTTGAGATCCGTGTGAATCAACTGCAGGTCATGCAGGACTGTGGTGCGGTTAGTAGCTTACTAGGTAAACATTCTGGACGACTCACACGCGACGCTGTCCAACAAACTCCGAGCGAAATCTTGGATGTGTCGTCGGGGAAAGGGTGTGAACTGGTTCTCCTTCAAGAAATCGTACAAACACTGCCCGAGTAGCTGTGTGACGATACAGATGTGGTTTCGGTGGTCAAAGGTCTCCAGATAATGAATACAATTACTGCGGTTTGTTGGTGAGTTACCGAGCGGAAGGATAAAAAAGGCGACCTACCGCAAGTTCTGCGGATCGGACTCTTTCAAGCGTTTCAGGACCCGGATCTCGATTTTGGATGCGTCACGATATTTGGGAACGGCGCGGATAATCTTGATAGCCACGCGGCCAGCGTTCGGGGGATAGTCACTCGACGCGCGGAGGTGGCTACGGCCGCCATTGGGGGCATAGAGCGGATGAGCCATGTCGGTCGCCTCGACGACTTTCCCGAAAGTCCCTTGACCTAGTAATCGTACTACGCGGTCTATTTTCGAAAAGTTAGAGAGGGCGTGCGTAAGATAGACGGCAACTTACACCGCCCATTGATAATGTCGTCTTGTTTGATGATGTAATGTCCTTCCTTGTCATCGCAAACGGTTGACTGGGGACGTGTGGAGATTTGAGAAGAATAAGACTAGAAAATGGTCAGATCGGTTGGAGTATATAGTAGGAAGTGACTCACCTCGCGAACGCTGTCCGCGCTAGCCGAAGGGATGGAGGTGACGGGCCACTGCTTGATCGTCGCGGTTCCGGCAGAAAAGCCATTTTGGTAGGCCTTGCTGGCTATAGCTTTGCGGGCATAAGCAGCGGACGAGGGGCCAGCGCTGGGAAGGCCGGAAACGGACGGCGCAAGGGACGAATCGTACACGGAACCCGTTGGTGTGTCGGTTTGGGTTTCTTTCTTCCTGCGCTTGGGTGCCGGGGGAGCGAGAGTAGACGTGGAAGAGGCAGCCGAGGCAGCGGCGGCCTGGGCACGAGTTCTGCGAGGTGGCAAGGGCATGGGCGGTGCGGACGGAGCTAGCGAGGTGGAGCTGGCGTGAGACGAGGGCGGCGGGGG
>WSTG01000125.1:0-31063 GCA_019616325.1 Ceratobasidium sp. 394 | reverse complement strand
CGGTAATGTTACGGTGGTTACGGGTCACGTGACTGGTGACGCCTGACGTCTGCATTACTAGGGAGAGATTACCAGACATCAGTGTTACGTTACAGTGGTTATGGGTCACATGACTTGGGGTTTGACTTAGACGGTAACGGCTAAGTCCCGAAAAATAAAGAAAATGTGGGTCTTCCCTGGGTAGGTCACAACACCCTGAAATATCGAATAAGTCTAGATAAAGTCTAAACAATTATGAAACACTTACCAGCCATATGCGAAGGCTTGTACACACTTGTCCACTTGCCCTTTTGCTTCACAGGCTCTGTTGGTAGTTCTGCCCATTGCTCTGTCAGCTCTGTGTCAATTCATGCATGGTACTCTTGAAAGTCATGGTCTTGTTCAACTAGTTGCTTCTTTGCATCGACAAATTTCTTCACAAGAAACGAAGCTAGCAGAGCTTTGAGTATGCAAAATGCTGGCTATATGCGTCTAGACTCACTCATTCCTACAACCTTGTCAAAGTTCCAGAATCCCATAACATGATTGAGATGATCGATGCGAGCACCAGGTCCTTTCTCTGAAGTAGACCCAGCTGTTTCGTTGAGGTGAGACCAGGCTCTTTCACAGCCCTCCCCATCTATGCGACCAGAGTATTGGAGGTAGTTGAGAGAGAACCGAATCCAGCATTGTTGTTCATGGCCAGCTAGATGCATCTTGCCGATAGCTCCAATGATTTGCTTCAGGATGTCTTCGCTAACCCGGATGTCTAGTGGCAGCTGGCGTAGTCTGGGCAAAAAGTGAACAAACCAGTGACAATATATGTCGTAGATGAACCCAAAAAGGTCTTGCCCTTCGTCTGCCTGCTGAGCCATTACTGAGGAGAAGGCATAATCGCCATATTTGAAGCTACACCAGGATACTCAGCTATGCTATGCGTGCTCTGTAGACTAGACTCACAGCTCTCCACGGTAAAAATTCACCACTCCTCCATCAGCAAAAAGACTATGTCGAGCGCATGTGATGGCTCCAATGCCAGTCACGTCTAGACCATGCCAGTTCTTGAAGACACCGCTGGCAGCTTTGTGGTGATCACAAGCAGGTTTCTGAGCAACAAACATGAGTCTACGGATACATGGCTAGCACCACTCAACGCCTACTGACCTTGCGCTTGGATGGGGGATCTGAGGCTGGAGAATTGATCCAGGCAAGATAGTTGGCTTGTTCAACAAAATATTTCCGCCCATCCGACAGGGCTATGTCATTGGCATCATCAGCTTTGGATTTTCGAGGGTTGCGAGAGTTGCCATCAAAGCAGTAGTAAGAGCGAAAATAAGGCCTAGATCTGAAATGTGAGTTATGGGACCCATTTGGACTTCAATTGCATACTTCTCAGCATCAATAATATCATCTGGCTCATAATTCCAGCCCAGTCTAGGGCACACAGGGCAGCGAACAGCCAAATCTCGGGCACCTTGTGAGTCTTTGTTGGGTATATGCGCTGCACCACTGTGTCTTAGATCCATTAGGTGGCCATATTTTTGAGAGCATAGCATAAGCTCTCGGTAACGGTTTGGGGTCTAGTGTCAGACGTCAGCTCCGCCACCAGTGAGTGTCTACATGACTCACCAAGTGAGGGAAAGGAGTATTAGTCAACTTAGACAGCACATGGTTGATCCTTGATGTCGACACCTTAGCCACATAGAGGAGTAGGTCATGCAGTTTGAGAAGCGTCAGAGTGAAGCCAGACTTGGGAAAAGCATCAGTGCAAGGCATGATACCAGCCTTCAAGAGCTGTAGATGGTACGGTCTAGCCTCTTTGTGCATGCAAAACCCCACTCTGACAGTGTTGAACCCGGTGGTGTCTCCGATAGTCATTTCCACCACCTTGGGGATGACTGGTGCTCCACCGGCGCTGTTGAAGACTTCACAGCTCTGGGCATTGTGTCCAAGGTATAGAATGTAACCCAAGTCATGTAGACTAGTTCGCTTCCAGTGAGAACCGGTCCAAGACACAATCCGATGGCCAGGCAGGTATGCATGCTCAGTCAAGCAGCATTTGCTACATGCTGTGTGGGAGATTGGGCAGTCTAGACACTTGAGTGCAGAATCGCTGATGTTTTGCTTGTCCACAGGCGACTCGTTGATGGAATCTAGATTGTCAGGCGTCTTGAAACCGTTGCCGCAAGTAATGCAGACATCACTGGACAGGTTTTCCCGCTCAAACAGCACATCCAGATAGCCTTCGAGGTGCGCATCAGACCACTCCTTGAGGATATCATTCGAGCTCTAATTGTTCAGTCTATGAGTGGTAGACTAATGCATACATGAACTGTCTAACCTTGCCTTGTCGCTTAGACTGTTTCTCAATTGGCTTCGGCTCCTGCTCTTCTGGTTTTTCATCTAGCGCAGCCTCATCAAGACACTCCAACAGAAGTGATATATCAAGGTCGGCAGGCTTTCTAGCTGATTGCTCTAGACTGGAGGATTGGTCAGGGTGGCCATGCACACCATAGTTACTGTCTAAATCAGGCGGCGAGGAGACACAAGTAGAATCATGAGGTGTATTAGCCCCAGATGATGCCACACTTGAAGATACCCCAGAGGCAAGAGATAGGCATGCCAGATTGAGATGGCTGAGATCATAGCTGGGCGCAGTGCTGACTCTGCGTTGCTTCCTTGACTGTTTCACCACTGCAAGGTCCGACCGAGCCGTCAAGTGGGGTACATGATAGTCTATTGCAATCGCTGGCTGGCTGGATGAAGGAGCTGCTGGGGAGGTGTGCGCAAGAGATTGGTGAGAAATGACACGGCTAGCAAGGCTTTTGGTTTTTCTCATGTTGAGGGAGAGCCTAAGCAGCAGGAGGTCAGTAACATTACATGAATGACACACACTGCTGTTTCCTATTCACAAAGGGATTTTATTATCTCAGGTCACTCTAAGCACAGCTGGACTTATATCACATGCAATTTAGGCTCGCAAAATATATTAGTGGAGGAAATGGCTGTAGCCAAAGGCTAGATGGTGAGGCGAGTCATAAATACAAGCGTAGCTGCACGTGAGTTACATGGCGTAGACGACACATGAGCAATAAAAGAGATATTAGGAACAAGTCATGAAGGTCATGAAGTATTGTCTGGATTGTTGGAGCACTTAGCTGCTGCGCTGCTGCGGCTTGGGAGCCCGACTACTGCGCCGAAGTCCACTCTCAGCAGAAGCACTGGTGGATGCGATAGACACGTCGGCTGCAGAAGGCTGGTCGACATCGGCTGCCTTGGCCACCATAGTGCTCTTGCGATGCTTAGATGGTGCCTTCTGGGGCTGCTGGCTTGTTGAAGCAGCCACAGCTCCTAGATCCCCAGAGAGCTTGGGTTTGGATGGAGACGACTGCGTAAGCTTGTGCTTCGCGACTCGGGCTCCAGTTCCAGACCCACTGGGGACTGGTTGGGTGACGTACAATGGTGGAAGCTAGATATTGTGTAAATACTTGTCAGTCAAATGCAGAGGAAGAAAAGATCGATCTTGACCCACTGGAGCAGCTGGTGTCTTTGTTATCTGCAGTGTAGATCGCATACAGTCATTAGATAGAACTGAATTATGCAGAGAAGAGCAAGACGTACTGATTTAAACTTCCAGCCAATATACTCGGTCATGCATTTGAGCACTGACACCAGGTCTGTTACCACCTTCATCCAATCGCTCATGCTCTGCATGGTATCATGGAAGTCCAATCCCCAGTACAGGATGAGCTTGAGAATGACGACCATGCCGAACTCGCCACCAAAAGCGATAAGATTCCAATCGTCTTCAGTGCCGCTTGGCTTGGTGAGTGCGTAGTAGTTGAGGTTCTTCCCCATGGCTATCTTCCGGTGCATCAGTTGCAATGCCACATAGAACATCTTGATTTCATGGCTCTGATCGGTGGTGCAGACTTTGGCGACCCAGTTCTCCTTCGTGTGTCCAATGTGCTGAGCATCTGCGAGTGCTGGTGGGTTGTAACGAGCAGACTTGGGGCGTAGATGGCCTTTTTCCTGAGGCTGAGATGATGATAAGAAGAGTTAAGCGTCAAAAGCATAGGCTAGACTCACTCAAATTCGTCCATGGCTCATAGCAACAGTTTCGAACACATGCCATTGGGCCACGACCGGCGCCCAGACTTCTGCTAGATTGTCTGGTACACGCTGCATGTCGTCGTTCAGAGCATTCATGGTCTCGCTCCAGCCGTCAGGACACTTGAGAGGCAAGGGATGGCCGTCTAGATTGAGGAACTGATCCTCTAGACTTGCCACTGAAGGCACAGGCGCTGAATTG
This sequence comes from Ceratobasidium sp. 394, assembly GCA_019616325.1. NCBI lineage: Eukaryota > Fungi > Basidiomycota > Agaricomycetes > Cantharellales > Ceratobasidiaceae > Ceratobasidium > Ceratobasidium sp. 394. Next base: position 26,772 of record WSTG01000125.1, on the reverse strand, counting down.
TTGTGGTCTACAGTGCACAGCAAGATCAGAATGCTAGCTAGACACCCGTCTAGTCTCTTACCCGGGTTGGACTCAAGAGATTCGATTTGCCCATCTAAGACACCTGTTAAGCCATCAGCCTGATGTCGGCGTAGGACACATTAGTACTCACTCTCAGTGACTTGCTCAAGCGATTCATTCTGAGGAATGTCCTCAAGAGCATTCATCGCGGTCTCATAGGCCTTGGCTAGGTCGGCAGAGTCTAGACCTTCGAGAAATTCTACATTGAGGGTCGAAGACTCGTATTCTGGTGCTCCAGGACTCTTGAACATATCAGACTGCTCAGAAACCGACTTCTGGTTGACAGTGACGGATGGCTGAACCAACAACAGTTCATCAGCAGTCTGGATGTTCGCTGTAGAGGCATATGAGCGATTCATCAAGCATACATGAGTGAAACAATACATACTGTCGTTCAGAGTGATTGTTGTGTCGGCCTCCTCCTGCTCAGAGTCACTAAACTGCTGAATATCTAAGGTATATAGGATCAGCGACTGGTTTAGATTAGACACTATTGATGAGCGTACCTGAAGCAGCCTCTTGAATGGTCTCCTGCTCACGTCCAGGCTTCTGGGCACTCGGCGCGTCTTCCTCGATGTCTAGAAGAAAAATGAGTATTCATACAGCCTAGTGAATAGATATCGTACCGGAATCCAGTGCTGGAGCTGCGTCATGAACTAAGACATCTGCGTCGCTGCTTGCTGATTTGATATCTTTCAGAGTTGTTAGCAATTGGTGGAATGCAGCAGAGACAAGGAGGGGCGAACCAGACTCAGACAGAACAGAGGCATTCGATCTTCCAGCACATTCCGCGTCTAGACGACAGTTAGTGCGCTAGATAACGCAGAAAGCAGTTTGAAGACTTTACCGGTCTCTGGTACTACCTGCAGTAGCCATTGCGCATACGTGGTGGATTCTTCGCTGTACTTCACTCGATTCCCATATGGTAGATCGGTAATCGCGGTTGGGTAGAAGATTGTAGATTGATCCTCCTCGACGTCGTGAGTAAGAAACATTTGACAGCTCGGCACCTTTCGCGTAGCAGGGTTGCAGAGTATCATGCTAAACATGAACGGAAGCTGGTCGCGAGTCTGACGAGCGTGGTATTCCTCCCAGACAAGATTCAGGTGCTCAACTTTCAGTTCATGAGGGGAGCAGAACGGAACATCGCGAACCAGGTAGTGGGCCGCCACTGTCCGATAGTTAGACTGGGAGTGCTCAGCCTGGATGCGAGTATAGGGCACACGAGATTCGCTACATCCTTGTCCGACTAGAACAAGACTCCTCAGTCTATACCTTAAAGGGTAGGAAACGCAGTGTAATCACCTAATATGATCTTGTAGAACGTAGAGAGGTGTCTACGGCGCTCCATAGCATCGTCTACACCCGCGGGTAGTCTAGGGAAAAAGCTCCGAGGTGAGTTGGGGTTCCTATAGACCGCCGGTTGGGGAGGATTGTTCGAGCTCCATGCTAGAGTGTGAACAAGTCCTCAGCATGGTCTAAGGTTTCAGGAGTGAATCGCATGGCGTACCTGGCGTGAGCTGGTTGGCATACTCGGTCGCAATCAAGTTAGAAATAGAAACATCGATCTGTCTAGACTCCTGGCGCTGGAGCATTGGCTCAAACATCGGACTCACCCATCTAGGATGCCAGAGTGAATAGTCTATCGAGGGTCTAAACAAGAGATGACTTACAGGTTCAGACGCTGCGCTGTACCATTGAAATAATGGACCAGAAAGTAATTGCCGCTGGTCTGCTCATATGGAGCCAGGCATCGACTCAACATCGCTGGGATCTCCTTGGTCTTTCTACAACAAGTAATAATCGTTAACACCCAGTCAAAAGCATGTCAAGCGCGAAACGCTTACTGCTCAGCTATCTCTGCTTTTGTTGGCGGCCGGTTGTCCTGTTCGATTTTCACCCGGGCAGCGTTGATCCAACTATCGATGTCCTCCTTGGTGAGCTTGGTGAAGCGAGTCAAGATAGCGAGCAATTTGGCCTGTGCCTTGTCTAATCCATGTACAACGTACTTATCCATCATCCCGGTCCACGAAGAATCCACCTCTGCCCAAAGGGTGCGGGCCAGCTCGGTTGTCTTAGCCTCCAAGGACACAGCGGCAGTCGACTTGTCCGTTGCTTTTCCCTTCGACTTTTTCGATCCTTTGGGAACAGCTGGGTGGGGGACGAATTTTGTCATATCGGCGTGCTTCGTCCAGTTATTGAGGAACCACTTCCTAATGACCTAGACAATACAGTTAGCCAGCTGTAGATAGTGACAAAAATGACACTTACCCCAGTCATATGCGCGATCTGCTTCTCCGACATCTTATCATTGACGTTTGCCTTCTGTCGCAGCTGCGCACCAAGCTCGCTGGTGAGCTGGCCCGCCTCGCCACTGCCAGGACGGAATGTCGCGGTGTAGTGATCGCATTTGGAGTAGAAGAGTTGGTACTCATCTGGAGTCCATCTAATACTCTGACTCATGTATCGCAGGAGCGGAGGAGCACTTTCCACAGCAGACATGTTGACTCTAGAAGGTGGGACAGGAGGAGAGATGGCGGAGGAGAATGAGAGGGCGAGAGCCGATTAAAAAAACGAGCTAGACACATGTTTCCCCATGAGGCAGATGGGATCGGGCCAAGTCTAGACTGCTTATGATGTAATCAATTGAGTTCGCTTGGTATCCAAGGTTGAGGTATTAGGACATGATAACACCCATTAGATGGTGTCTGGATGCAACAAAGCATCGTATTGCACTTCAACTTGAAAGAAATCATGTAAATTGAACAAACAGACGATACAGCAATAGACAGGAAACGTAAAATGGAACATGCACGCAGAGCGCCCATCATAGATTGACAAAGACAGAAGAATACACGCAAAACAAGACATTTGGACGATACTACACAGTTTAACCACTCTTAGACGTGGTGGAGCGGGACGTGCGACGAGCTTTGGGCTTCAGGTTTGAGGATGCTGGCCCAGGGTCCGTAACTGAGCGGCTAGACTCCATGATCCTGACCCGCTTTGCGTCGCCTTTTGCTGTGGGGGTGGATACAGGTTCCTTGCCATCTAGCTTGGTGAGCTTGCGCTTCCAAGGGTCAGTAGGAGACTAGATTGCTGGTTAGACGCGTTCCAGACAGAAGGATGAGCATTTACTCACCGGTGCGCCGCTTGGGACCCATTCCATGTACGCCTTCATGGACTGCAGCATACCCTCAAAATCAGTGGCTAGCTTTGCCCATCTAGTAATGCGTACCACCTTACCACTCTCATGGGTGTCAAATCCAGCGTACTGGACAACCTTTACCAGACCGATAATTCCACCCTCGCCACCCCAGGCGATCGGCTTCCAATCCTTGCTTGCAGCGCAGAATGCTCCTAGCTTGGAGAACGCCCAGATCGCTCCCACGTCTGCTCGACAATGCTCGGGCTGCATTGAGGTATAGTACTGCTCGATCTCCTGTACCTGCTTGTCAGTCGTGATGACCGCGGTACGCTCGTCTTCGTAGCGTCCTCGGTAGTCTGTGTCTACCAGGACTGCTGGACGAATATCGTCTTGCTCAGGCCGTAGATGTCCGTGATTTTGTGACTAGTATGACATGGCAAAAAACAGTTAGACATGTAGATAACAGAGGATTAGACTTACCCAAACGAGTCCGCACTCCGCCGCCTGATCTTCGAGGTTGATCCAGGCCTTGACAACTGGGGCCCTGTCTTTGTACATTGAACTGGGCACGGAGCATAGATCCGCCCAGAGCTCGATCATTCGCTGCTCCCAATGGCCAGGGACATCGCAAAAGTCTAATTGCGACTCCTCGGCCTCATCTAGACGATGCAGTCTGTTAGAACATACAGTCAAGTATGCAAGACAGTACATACTGGCGTTGTCAGCACTGGAATGGAGTGATTTGGCGTAAGCGACAGACTCGCGCGACCAAGTCACTCGGGCAGGAAAGGGGATATTGTGGATAGGTTGGGGGTAGAACATGACTGGCTCATTCTCGTTGGTCAAGTCCTCCCCGCGGAAAATGGTGAAACCTTTGGCAGGCTTGAGAGAGGCGTGGCACAGCACTGTGCCAAATTGGAAGACAATGATGCTGCTCGCTTGGCCGTCGAGGATGAAGTCGTACCAAGGGTTGACGTGAGCAGCATCGCAGGTGAGAGGATTTTTGAACAGAACGCCTGGAGGTCCACAGTGAGCACCTAGAATCGAGAAATCGCCCCAGTTTTGGGTCGATTGGATGCGCTCGTATGGCACATGCCCGTCTTTCACTCCTTGTCCAACTGGAGAACGGAGAAGAGGTCAGTATCAAGCAGTTTGAGGATTGTCTAAGTCGGACTTACTCCACACGCTGCGGAAAAAGTCGGACAACACCTGACATCGCGCGTGCTTGTCAGTAACGCCAGGGGGAAGTCTAGGGTAATTGGGGGCAGCGCTGGACGGGTCTAGGTGTAGCTGAGGCATCGGGTTGGTCTGCACAGGTTTCGAGCCTGCGTTCGGATGTATGATATACTTTGGTGCATCTAAGACGACTGATCCAGCTTACCTGTAGCCATTGGTTCAAAAGCCAGCTTCTCAATCTGCTGGCGGATGGCATCTAGGTCAGATTGTTTGAGTTTGCCCCGCAACACCGGGCTCAACCACCTGGATATATGTGAGGCAATACTGGGGATAGTGACGTAGTTAAGGAAAAACTTACAAGGCAACCTTCTTTGTGGTGGGATTGACAATATGCACAATGAGTCGTTGCCCATGGGAGTCTTGTAAGGGCGAAATATGATCCTCCAACGTCTTGAGGAGTTCAGCCGCTTTTCTAGAGCGTACCACACAGCATTTAGTCTAGACAGGTGGAGAATTAATTAGTACATACCTTTGTCGTGCTCGCTCCCTCTCTTCAGCGTCTTGCCTTGCTTTCGCCTGCTCTTCCGCCCTGCGCTTAGCCTCAATATCCTCTTTCGCCTTTTCTAGCCAGTGAGCACGTTCATCCTCGTCCAACATCGCAAAAGCGGCCCGGGTGGCCTGTTCCAAGGCGATATTGGCGTCTAGTCCATCTTTGACAAGATTATCGCTCGTACAACAGACTTCGACTTCGTTCTGCGCAAACCAGAGACCCCGGGCTGTAGCGGGGAGATCAACTTGCTGCTCGGGCACTGCAGTCCTGGCGTTCAATGCCTTTTTCTGAGCTTTAGGCGTCTTCATCTTGCTCACCTGGGGGCGAGCGGTCTTGGTGGCGGGGGCTGGGGGTGCAGATTCTGTAGACGGAGCTGTCTGAGTTGGAGTCGCTTTGGGAGGGGAGACAATGGTCGAAGGGTGAGAGACAGTGGCCGAGCTGAGGTTCTCAGCCATCGGGTCAGGAGAAGCTGGATCAGAGGCTGCCTCAGCAGCCTCAGCCTCTTTGGCTGCATCAGCCGCTTCACGAGAAGCAGGCGAATAGAACCAACGTTGTATCGTCTATATGCAGTGAGTTAGACACTTGTACACAAAGACGTCTAGACTCACCTTGTCCATAAACTTCTTCTTCGTGTCTGGCATGCTATCCTCTAGACCGTGCTCTTCACACAACTGTGTGCTGAGTTCGTGCCCAAGTTGAGTGGCAAGGTTGTTCTCTTTGGTGTGGTGTCTACGGAAATAGAGCGCATGTGACTTGAATATGTCCCGTTCTTCATCAGTCCAGGCGATACTACCCTCCACAGAACGTTCGCTAGCCGGAGGAACCACTTTGATGGCCATTGTTCGAGTGGCAGGTGGGAGAAGGGTACAAGAGCGACGAGTACAGGAGCCAGCAAGAGTGGAAAAAACGCAAAGTCCCAACACGTGGTAGACACGAGTCGGACTATCTCAGGGTTGTCTAGAAGATTGATTATGTCAGACCGGATCAAAGCGGCACGGAGCCGAACAGCAACAGGGTCCTCGATTGAACTTCTCCATCTGACCACCACCCGCTCTGCCAATCCATCGCCACCCACTCCACCCATTTATTGCCATGTCAGCACCTTTCTTCCAAAGGTAGGCGCAGCTCAGACACCCACGACGGCGCTGACTGCAAATTCAACCACCGACCTAGACATCGCACGTGTATATGGGGCCAGCGTGGTGAGGTAATTATGCAGCCCCTCATGTAGTTTGCAGCGGTTGATACCTCTCCACCGCCAGACCCAGAGTTTTCTAACAGAGAGGAATCGTCGGCTGGATGAGACACACCACGTGTTGGGCGGAGGATCTGATAGCAAGCAAACCAGGTACATGCATTGCATTGTTGTTGTCATAGGTTTTACATGTTGACAGAAGTCATGTATGTTGTACCAGGCTGCAAGCATGAGCCTGGAAGCGCTCGTAAGGGTAACGGACCTATTTCAAGCTCGGGAAAATGTATATTTGTGTCAAGTTGCAGTACTGTATTGCGTGCTGACCACAACTGTGCTGTGATGTAGGATCTGAGGCTAGATACGCGAACGTCTACATGCTGCAGCAGGGTAGAAGGGAGAAGTGATCTTAGGTTTTTGATTAGATAGCAGTAGAGAATCTGGTGGAGTGACGTCAAGGCGATGCGCAATGTAAGGGCCAGACATGAATTTGTAGTCTTGACGAAGACAGACCATCATGTTAGTTGCAAGAGTAGCTGAAAGGAGCGGCTTTGACTAGACGACCTTGCTAATAAGGCTAGACAACGGAAACATCTACACCTGGGTAAAGAGTATGAATCAGTCTAGCCATCATGAGTGTTGCAAGAAGTGTTGAACACATGCGATCAGAAGCTGTCTAGCCAGCATGAATATACCCCTGGCCAACGATAGTAAGTGGTCTAGAAGATGACGAATCCGTCTAGACGCCAGGCAAGACAACTGGCTGGATGACTGACAACTTGTCTACATGCTGAGAAGATAGGAGTCTAGACAAGTAACGGCTTGTCTATGAGAGCAGAGATGGCTACCAAGAAGACTGTATACCTGTCTACAGGCTTAAAAACACCTGGGCTAGACAACTGCAAAAGGTCCCAACATGTCTACATGCTGGAAGGACAGGTGTCTAGACCAGTCAGGGCTGGTCTACATGTGGCATGGATAGCTGCCCAGAAGACATGACACCAGTCTACAATCGTAGGAGACATCTGTCTAGACAACAGCAAATTGGTCCTGCGGCTAGATAGGTGTAGGTCTATCCAGATGTCTAGATAAAGCCATGACTGACTACATACCAGGAAGAATGCTGTCTAGACACAGAGAAGTGTGTCTATATGCAAGACAGATATTAGTCTAGATACCGCAGAGATAATCTAGCTCTCACAGGCACATGGTCTAGACTCAAGGTAAGTTGTCTATGTAGAGGAAATTCAGTTGTCTAGACACAGCTAAGCCAATGAAAACTTCAGGCTAGACACTGGTAAACTAGTCTATGTACCAGAAAGACCACAGTCTAGACGACGGACAGCATGTCTATTCACGGAAAAGACTTGTGTAGAATACATCCAATGTCTAGAACGAGGTGTCTAGCCTCTCCAATTTATCTCTAGAAGAAAGCAGCTTCGTCTAGACTGCTGTCTGCTAGACCTCGAAGACCTCGCCGCTTTTTGTCTAGATGCACAAATGAGGCTAAAATATCTGTCTAGTCTACAAAAAAATGCTGAAGTGGCTCCTGTTCTGCTCTCCATTTGGCCTAGGACATGTATGCCAGAGACTCGAGCCACTAAATACGCCGAGAACCGCCGTCTACTTGATCAACTACCTAACTATCTGTCCTCTCCTCCCGATTCACCTCGCGGTCCGGAATCCCCACTTTCATTCTTGAATCTTCCACAGTCCCCGCTCGGTTCACCCATTTGCTTCTCTTCGAACGCCATGACTGGTCCAGCCGCTCAAGGGGCTACGCCTGATAACTCTCAGACGACACCAGGCAACACGACAACAGGCTCGCATGCGTCTATCAGCCTTACGCCAGATCAGCTCACTGCGCTTGTCACCTCCTTATTTTAGAACATGCAGCCGTAGCCGCATCAACGTACACCGTCCGAGGTCGAATCGCGCAAGGCCAAGGCGTTGCGTGCATCTAATGTGGACCTACCAAAGCTTAAAGACGGGATGTACACACGGTGGTCCTTTGCAGTGTCTGATGTGATTGAATCGGCTGGCCTATGAGGACATCTTGACAGGTCTGCGACTCGACCAGACGGGGCCGACCTGCGTGCATTGGAGAAATGGACTCAGGAAGATGCTGCGGTATGGTTGACTATTGTCGGCGCGCTGGATCACGACATGACGTACCGCTACCTGGAAGGGACCAAGACAGCCAAGGAGGCCTGGGACGCGCTTGAGTGCCACTACTGGACAAGCAACTACGCGACGTTAATGGCGATCAATGGAGACCTTGTAAATCTTCGCATGCCGGAAGGAGGAAACATTGTTGAGCATATTGTTACTTTGCGGCAGCTCAAAAGGCAGTTGGATGGATCCCACTTTCAGGTCAATGAACACCAGTGCAAAGCGATCCTGTTTCACTCACTCTCGCCCAGCTATAGCTCTTGGGTCTCGCATCAGGAGGAGACCGACACAACGTCTTTCGACAAACTATGCCTGATGCTTGAGACTCCATACCAAGGTCAGAAGGTGCACGGGGTTGCTCCTGGTGGTACAGTATCTGCGTATCCAGCGTTTGCTCAAACTGGTCATTCTAGTACTGTGTCTGCCTATGACTCGCTCCTACCGCCTGATTTGTCTACAAGCTACGCATTTACTGGCATGAAGAACCCTGCATTTGCAAATCGCGCACAGAATACCTGCTGGGATTGCTTGCATACCAGACATAGGTCTGGGGAGGCGATATGCTCGAGTCTGAACCATCGACATTGGTGGCTTGAAATCTTTGGACCGTTGTTGCACAAGGCCGACTGTAAAAATTGCCAGAGCTCTGGGAACTCCTCGTCTACACCTAATGCAACCCCGGCCACAGTCTCTGTAGCAACTACGTCTCCCCCTTCTGCCCCACCTGCCCCGCCCACACCGTTGTTACCATCTGGGTCTATTGAGACTGTTCATGCTGAAGTGGCCACGGTAGTCCCTGGGCCTGTTTTTCCGACATATGCGGCATACTCTGCTATTGTGGATAACTCGGTCTCCAAGGAGGTGCTTGTGTATGCGGCAGCGTCAACTAGCACCTTCCTCATTGATTCTGGGTGTCAGCGCCATATGACTTGCGTGCGGTCGATCTTTACGAGCATCAAGGAATTCTACCCACCTATACTGATTCGAGGCATTGGTAACCATGGGATTGAGGCAAACCAGTGTGGGACAGTGGCCATTCCAGTGGAGCTTGGCGGCACGCTTTCCTTTTTCTACCTTGAGGATGTTCTGCATGTCCCCGATCTGCATCACAACCTGATCTCTACCGGCACTCTACTTGAGGCTGGTCTCCACCTTAGCCTGAGCACGACTGGTGCCACCATCTATAGCGATGGCTCTCATTTGCTGGCCATTGCAACTGCAACGTTCCATGACCAACTTTGGATCCTGAACACTGAGGGATCAGTTACAATGGTACAGGCTGCACCGGCTGCAAACGTCACGACTACTGGTGTGAGCTGGCATTGCCGCCTCGGACATACTGGGGCTGGGGTTCTGCGCCGACTGGCCGATGCGGGTCTCATTGCTAAGTTGACCAAATCGGATCTCGAAGCAATTGAACGCTGCCGTGTATGCGTGCTTGGGAAAGGTGCCCGCCTTCCTTCCCCTTGTTCGCTGTCTGTCACTACCGCTCCGCTGGAACTTGTTCACTCTGACTTGTGCGGCCCGTTTGATGCCTCTGTTGGTGGTGCACAGTATACCGCTTCTTTCATTGATGACTTCTCTCAGGTTGCTTGGGTATTTCTGCTGAAAACTAAAGACAAAGTTGCTAAAGTCTTTATGCGCTTGCAGGCTCACATTGAGCTGTTCACTGGACTCAAAGTCAAGACTCTTCGCTCAGACGGTGGCGGCGAGTATCACTCAAACTTGCTCGCTGACTACCTTGCTGATGCCGGTATCCTTCATCAGACATCATGCCCTGATTCGTTGCAACAAAACGGTGTGGCTGAGCATTTCCAGCACACGCTGTTTGATTGGGTATGGTGCATGCTGGAGGAGGCTGGTATGGCTTGGGGGTAGTGGGGTGAGGCGGCATTGACTGCGACACATATATACAATTGTACCCCACATTCCGCTCTTCCGAATTCTGCGTCTCCTTTGTCTTTCTGGCTGAATGAATCTTTTTCTCTTGCACACGTCCGGGTGTTTGGGTTGCCATGCTTTGCTATTGATGTGTCCAAAAGTCGCAAAAAGTCGGCATCTCGAGCGACCAAGTGTCGGTTACTGGGCTATGACACACCTAGCAAGGCGTATCGTCTTCAGGTGAAGGGCACTACCAAGGTTATTCGGTCGCGGGATGTGATATTCCATGAGAATGCGTCCATCGATGTGCTAGACTCACCCCTAGCTCCGCCGATTCCTTCGGATCTTAACTGCCCGGCTGGCAATCCAGTGGGAGTAGTGCCGAATTCAGTGGGAGCAGAGCCGGATGCAGTGGGGGCAATACGCGATTCAGTGGGAGAAGATGGGCCATCTGTCGATCCAGTCTCTGGGATTCCAGTGGTGGAACGACTGAAGCGTGTTCGCAAAAAGATGTGGAAGCTACGAGAGACAGCGGAGGTTGGTGTTCATCAGCAAAAAACGCCAAAACTGTCACACTAAACCCTGGCAAATTAGTGGGGTACCTTAATAATTGTGTCTCAAACGCCTTCTAAAACAGTCTAAATCATGATAACCTGAAGTAAATGTCAGTAAAAGGCACCAGATTAGTGGATTTAGCGGTTTAGTGAGGGGTAAGCAAGGGTACAAATAATTCAAGTGAGATTACCTTCAGAATTTTTTCCTGATTTTGCCACAACGCCTAAGACTCTGAAGGCAGTGATGCGGGGACCAGAGGCATAACAGTGGAAGGAGGCGGTGGACCGTGAGTACATGTCCTGGGAAGAGAAGGGTGTCTATGAGGTTGTCCCACGTCCGGAAGGGGAGGAGATCATACCAACTATCCTTCTTCTGAATTGCAAGACCGACGAGACAGGGACCAAAGTCTGGAAATAGGCGAGATGTGTGGTGTGAGGGGATATGCAGTTGCAATCTCCTGATGATGGACCGGCCCTTGTGTCTCCAGTAGCCAGTACAGTCATGCTGCAAGCAATGGTGGTGTTGGCAGCTCGCGACGATTGCAAATTTCAGCAGATGGACGTGAAGACTGCCTTTCTCCACGCTCCCCTGTCTCGGCCCGTCTATCTTGCGATCCCGTCTGGATTCCCCAACTCAAAACTCCTGCCTGGTATTCCGTGTGCTCAACAGGCGCTCCGTCTCAACAGGGCAGTCTATGGTCTGTGGGAGGCGCCAGCCAGTTGGTACGGTCACTGCACAGGGATTCTCATTGGGAATGGCTTCAAGTGCTCAGACAATGATCATTGCTTATTCTGGGTCTGTGCTCCTGGCTCTTCTGATCGCTGCTATGTGCTGGTCTATGTGGATGACTTTACACTGCTGACAAGGACAGCCGACCAGATGACTTGGCTGAAACAACGTCTTTCCTCGCTGTTCGACCTCAAGGATCTTGGTGCGGCCAATCAGGTACTTGGACTGGAGGTTGTACATGACCGTGTGGCTGGAACGTTGATGATCACCCAGCGGAAGTTTGCACACCAGCTACTGGAAGAGTATCACATGCTCGATTGCCGTCCTTTGGATACTCCAATGTTTGCTAACGCAAACTCATCACTCCCGTCCCATCTCGTCCCACTTACTGATTCAGAAAAGCAGTACATGCATGACAAGGATTATCGACACTTGCTGGGCTGTCCGAATTGGCTGATTCTTGGATCATGGCCTGATCTGGCGTATGTGTTGGCCCAACTTGGACAAGCACAATTGAACCCTCACCCCAAGCACTGGCAGGTGCTGATTCATGTCTTACGCTACCTGAGTGGCACTATTGAGATGGGCTTGGTCTACTCACAGTCATCCAAGGACCCCACGGCGCATATGTACACCGACTCAGCATTTGCGGATTGTCCAGTGACACACAAGTCGCATTCCAGATATGTTGTGTTGCTTTCTGGCGCGGCGATTTCCTGGAGCTCACGCAAGCAGGCCATTGTGACCACATTGTTGACAGAGGCAGAGTATATTGCTATGGGCCATGCTGCGAAGCACGCAATGTGGGTTGCTCGTCTACTGCGAGACCTGGGTGCTGAGGCGGATGGACCGCTGCGCATATATGCAGACAACCAGAGCAGTATGCTACTCGCCGACTCGGACAAACTTTCTAGTCGCACTAAACATCTTGACGTTCAGTATCACTTCATTCGCGAGCAGATCAAGTCCGGAGTCTGTCGCTTTATTTGGGTGCCCACAAAGTTGAATGCGGGCGATGTACTCACAAGGCCACTGGGGCCAGCACTGTTTGTGGAGATGCCTCCAATGCTTGGTGTTCCGTGGGCACGACGTGATTATGTCTCACGGTCTGACTGATTGGGTGATGGTACGCGTAGCGTTGTCGCTGCACGCACTGAGTGGGAGTGTTGTGTGGGACCATATCACGTGCTGGTGTTTCTTCGTTTCTTCTGTTTGTCATGCGCTTCGACCCCTATTTGCGTCTGCTTATATAGTGGTCTCAGCACTCCTGTTCACCTCAGCTTGCTTTCCTGCTCGCTGAGGTATGTTTCTGTTGTTTGTCTCTTGTCGTGTTCGTTGTTCTGATTGTTGTGTAGCACGTCTCTCTTTGTTTGTTCTTAGGTAGCTACCTGACAATTGAGCTTGCTTTCCTGCTCACTGAGCATGTCTCTCTTTGTTTGTTCTTAGGTCCACTGTGCTCTGCACATCAAAGTACACACGCCAAAATAATTCCATCATCAGTGCAAAAAACTCACTTTGCCATGGCAAAGAGGAGATCGTGCTTGGCCACCCGGTGGGGAAGAGAATAGCAAACTGGGCAGCAACGATGAGCCCCGTTTACAGTCAACTCTACTGACATGCATAGTGGAGCTTACAGACAAATTCCTAAGCGAGGGGCTTTCCGTAAACATGTACAAGGCGGCTTTGCCAGCCACTTCCTTATGTAATCATCCCCGCTGAAGATACGAATAAACCACAAATATATGTATGTACGGGGAACAAGCAATGTGATACCATTTCGCAGAGTAGATGGAGTGCTAGACTGCATATCCTGGTAAATCTGTCCTCATTAAGCTTGGCCTGCCGATGGCCAAGGGGCGAGTGGTGGGCTTACTAAGCTTGAAAGCTCTGATGTTTCCAGCGTTTGTGCATGTCAATCTTATGCATAACAGTAGAGTTGACTGTCTAAGGACCGTGAGCAACGTCAACCTTGTTCACTCCACATGGCCACACCTATAAGCGCCCAATTATCAAACACATTGGACTGGTTCGGCGATGTTGACTCATACCCCTTCGTGTCGATAACGTGACCTTGCGTCGCTTGCTCCTCACCTCTACCTCACTCTGACCCCACCCATCATGAGAATCGGAAAGATCGTTTCGCTTTTCCGGCAAAAGAAACACGTCAAGATTCTTGTCACTCTTCATATTGACCAAGCAATTCTACGGATCCCTGTTCGAGCCCTTGCCCAGTTAAACAACGACGGCACCTACTCAGTGGATGCCTATGTTTTTTGGTCCACATTCGTGCCATGGTTCGAACAGCTGCATACTTATAGAGGTTGTGTGATCAGTGAGAACCTCTTTTATCAAACCCTTGTGCCTCTCAGTTAACACTCATTTAGCGCTGCCTGAGACGGATGCTCTTCTGGGAACCCACACAGATCAGGGCTGAAAATGTTTGCTGCCAGGCCCAGGAACTTATATGATCATTGGCCACGAGCTGTTGCTGAAGGTTATTCGAGTAAGTCTGTTGTCGTGTCCCCAACACTACCAGCTTGCTGATTTCAGAGTGGCCAGCCAACAAAGCCGTCAACAACCCATTCCTTTGTGCTTCGTAGATCCCTTGACGATTCAGCAAGCTCTTCATCTCTGGTATTTTCGTCTCAATGTAGTTGATAGACTGGTGCATGTTAATAATCTGTTTACGCTCGCAATTGTAGTTGTTTCTGATCTCTAACCTTATGGACCTGACTGCCAGCTAGCTGGTGACTTCAGCCGGTTTTGAACCTGGCAGTACTGTAGGCGTCAGATCTCTAACCACGCGGCGCATGCGCCGCGCGGCCAAAAAATTGGTTTTTTGCTTACCACCAGGCTCAAAATCAACGCGGCCTGCTGATTGAGTTTACCACTGAACTATGAGAGCAAATATGGCTGAGGTGGGCGCATATGCTGCCTATTTTACCTGTATTTTACGTGTAGCTAGCACCATGATATATAAACGTGGCACCGGTTTTACTTTTGTCATTGTTCTCCCTCCTTCTGTCTCTTTATACCTTCCCTCTGCCTCTTTTTGACCTAGTCTTGGCCTACACACACTCATTTATCCATATCTTTCGCTTAAACTCATCTTAATTTATATCTACAATGCCCCCGATCACCTCTTTCTTCTGCAAAGCGACTCCAGAGCAGATTGTTGAGCAGGACCAACGAGGGGCTGAAGAGATTCGCCATCAGCGGAACTGGCAGAAGGCACGGGAGATGGTGGTGCCAGTGGAAAAAGTCCAGCGCGACCAACAAGGTGCAATCGAGAGGAAGCGCAAGCATCGCCAACGAGTGAAAGAGTCTGAAGCAAAGATGGGGATTCGTGACCCTTTGACTCTGCAAGAGAAAGGTATGGATTTCGACGAATCATCAATCTTGCTGACAGCTTTAACCCCACCACTAGGCTATGGTACTCAAATCTGAATCCTCCACCGACACACCTGTTTTACCTGCCAATTCCGACAGCCTTGCTAGCCTCCCACCCTCCAAAAAGCGTCGTACGAGCCGAACCAACTGGTACGAGCTAGCCCACTGGACCCTGATTGCCCTCACTGCCCGACACACTGGCTTTTTGAGTCCAAAAGATATCGTCCATGCACTTCAAAAAGGCTCGAGTGGTGCCTTATTCAAGACCCTAGATTGTGGCACTGTTGGGCACTGGATTAACAAGGAGCGTACGGGTTGGACTCAGGCGGTTCTTGATCGTGTTGCTTGGGCTGCAGCAGCTGACACTTCTGCTGCTGTTCTTCGGAAGGCCAGTCCAGGAAAGAAATTTGGCCCTCCTGCACGTTTGGTGAGCATTGATGACGCATATATGACGTTTTTGGTACCTGACAAGGTGCTTTTAGGATCCCTATCCCTCTGTCCGTGTCAAAGTTGTCACACTATTGACCAATCTACGGCTTGCATGTGTTGTTATCACTCGTGCAGTTGCTCAGGGAATTATTTTAGGTGTCATCCGGACTGATGCTCCGGACCTGTTTCGTGACTCTCAGTTCCGATGTTCTAACTCGTTTGTCCGACGCTTGCTTCGGGGTTGGCTTGACTGGTCTTGGCGCACAGCCACCCAAGCTGCCCAGAAACTTCCTGACAACTGGGAGGATCTCTGTCTTGATCTTGCTCACCGACTGACCTGGAACATCACTGTTCACAAGGTCCCACCACAACTCATTATCAATGCCGATCAGACTGGGGTGTCTTACTTAGGGCCTGGATCCAAGACTTGGGAACTAAAGGGATCAGCGCAGGTACCAGCCATTGGTCAAGGAGAGAAGCGTCAATTTACCCTGATGGCCGCCGTCACTGCTGCCGGGCAAGTGCTTCCGTTCCAGACAATCTACAAAGGCCGAACCAAAGACTCCCTTCCCTCCGAGGCTGCCCGAAAGGTGTGTGAGCTCCTTGGGTTCTTGTTCACGTCAGGTGGGGACAAACACTGGAGTAGTTTTGAGAGTATGAAGGAAGTAAGTGGGTGCATATACCCATACTAAGCGAAATCTGATCAACTTTTCATAGTGGGTTATTAAAGTGCTGGCTAAATTTATTGAAGACGAGCGCATTCGGCTTGGCCTCCCACCAGAGCAGCGTGCTATTTTGCTGATTGATTGCTGGGCTGTGCATCGAGGGCAAGAATTCCGCAGCTGGATGAAGAAGAACTATCCTCGGATCATTGTCCATTTCATCCCCGGTGGCTGTAGGTCTAAGTTGTGGTCTATGATCGTAACTAAGCTGATTTTTCCCTCAGGCACTGGGGTTGCTCAGCCATGCGACACAAATGTCAATCGGGTCCTTAAGCATTGCATCAAGTCTGCATGCATCGAGTATCTGTCCAACACCACACAGTCACAACTTGACAGGGGTGTCAAACCGTCCAATATCGAGATTGATACCACTCTTCCAACCCTCCATAACGCCAGTGTCGCCTGGATTCTGTCAGCGTGGACATGGCTGAATGAACACCCGAAGGTTATTCTTGATGCTTGGCGCCTTGCTGCATTCAAAGGTTTGGACCTATCATATGAGACACTCACCAGCGCCAAGAATCAATCAACAGTGTACGAGCGCTGGTCAGATGACCAAGCATTTGGCTTATCAGTGTTGGATATCTCGAAGCAGCTACCTGATAACCCCGACTTTGAGGAGGCCGAAGGGTGCGATTACAATGATGATTATGCAATCGACCCAACTCTTCTTTGCGATGTCTGCAGGGATATGCTCCCTGCCTCTGTGGTTGAATCGGGTGGTGACCTTGGTTATGTTGGTGATGAGAATCTGACCAATGACAAGGCAGAGGCCGGGGATTCTGGATGCACTGGGCTGTAGATAAAAAATATCGTCCATTCATTTAGTTTATGTACCTAGAGCTCTATTACAACCGAGGCACATCATTTTACGCTAACCACCATGCAGATTTTGTGATGCAGCACACGTAAATTTTAACCACAACCACAGCAGATCGCGGCGCGGCCGGTGGTTAGAAATATGACGCCTACAGTATGCAGGTGCCACTTTACCTCTGGTTTACATTGTTAGATGTTAGGGTGTTTGAACGGATTGTAGGACGCTCCCTTCACAAACCTGTGGCTTGGAATCATTACGTGGCTGCCCCTGGCATTTAAACCAGTGCTGTCGTGCAGTCGTGCAGGAATCCGGCTGCAGGAATTCGGGTCATTCCGCAGGAATTTTTCCAGCATTTTACCCGCTGCAGGCAGCAGGTGCAGGTGCAGGAATGGCCAAAATGCCCCGGAATCCAGCCCGGTAACTGCAGGAATCCGGCATTTTAAGCGCCTAATTCCGGCACATTCCGGCGTTCAAAAGTCGCCACAATCCTTAGCGAAGTACACCACTAAATGCGCAAAATTCACGGCTTTCTAACGATATACTATACATGTATGTACAAATTAAATTAGGGGAAAGCGCAGGGTAAATACTTCCCAGGAAAGTTTGACCTGGCCCATGCAATACTATCTCTTGCTAGAATAATGGCAAACCCAAACATAGATATATCATTAGATGCGCATCAACGGGCTGAATCCAATGAGCATAATTATCAGTCTGCCGGACCAGTTCCCACAGAGCTATAGCAGAAATACAGGGGGGAGCCCCTGAAAGCGCCACATGCACTAGTGAATCCCACTGTGCAAATGTCGCTCCCCTGCATGTAACAGGTGCGCCCTACTGCAGGAAGGCTATGTGCCAAGTCTCAGAAGATTTGGAGCTATTTTAGGGGGGGAAATCAAGAAAAAGTACCCCTGGGCTACCTTTTTTGATGCTTAATGCCTGTTATGGACATCCAGAGTGGAATTCAGGGGTTTTTGAGGCCACAGGAGGGCTCAGAATAGCCAAAAACCAGTCATTACGGGTATCCAGATATGTATTTACAAGTACATACATGTATTCCTGGGTGCTGAGGCCTTTGGCAAGGCTGAAATGCAACAGAAGCGGTGCACAAGGTGTAGTTCCCATCTATTGAGCATAGCTGTGTGTTAGCTACTCTTGGATTTGGGGGTTTTCAGCTATTTTGAATACATTAGAACAGCTCTAGAGACCTAAAAATTGCTCCTTGGTGCTGCAACAGGGGTTGCGCACTCAGGGGAATATTATTCAGGCAAAGAATGCGCACGCTCTCGCCAATTTGATTTTTCTAGAGGAGATGAGACACATATTTGGAATCTCCTCATTTTTCTGCATTTAATGGTGTGCATTACATGCAATTGTGGTGGGATTTGAAGAAGTGCACTTTGGGGGGGAATATATTCCGGACAAAGATTAGCTTGTGCTTAGCCCATTTGAATTTTTGGTTATATGTGTAATATACCATTCAAAAGCGCTGAATTTCCTCTATGTAATGCTATAAAATACAAGCCGTTGTGGTGACTTTTCAAGCAGGCATGCCTGCAACTGCCGGTTTAGTGCAGGAATCCGGCGGAATCCTGCATTCTGGCTGTGGGCAGCCGGTGCCGGTGCCGGAATGGCCAAGACTGCTCGGAATCCGGCTGCAGGCGTCGGAATCTGGCAAAATTCCGGCACAACAGCACTGATCTAAACTTTCCCGGGTCGGGGCGCAAATTTGCTTAACAAGACTAGATCTCTTTGACCAGGTCCTGGCCACGACAGCCTCAAATCGACCAACAAGAGCTTGACTCACCGATATTGATGCTAACATATCTCCACGAGTGTGCTTTCTTTCCGCCTGGTTTGTAACCTTCTGCAATAAATCATTCGAAAGATGCATGCAGGTGGAGTCGCTGGAACCTGGACGCTTCGAGACCTGCCCGGGAGGTGGCCTGTGCCGACGCCATAGCTCTGACGCATCTACTGTCTCCGTGCTGTAGTTCAGAATTTGCGTCAGAGCAACGTTTGGTCATTTATCCCTAGGCTCCGCACTGGTGCGAACCTGATCTTGATATGTATAGCCCGAAGTCTTGCTAAACGTGTCCCAAAGCCTGCAGCCTGCTACCACTGAACCACAACCTAACCCTTCGAACCCAAAAAAAGCGCATTGCAACTGTCGAAAGTCGAGCATAGCTGATACCGACTCGGATGGCTCGCACAAAAACGCTGGTCCAACATCCACCTCGGACTCCAACTCTAGCCGTGCGATAATTTCGGATTGGGTTTGCTCTTGCCAATTCGCGATGTCGGGACTCTTGAGGTTTGTCCCCTCTGCTGGCACAGCCGCCGATTGCTGTTCATCACCATCTGAGTCCAAGTCTAAGCTAAAGTTTGCACTCTCAGATCTGTCCTTATGGAGCACAGCAGCTCTTTCTGGCGCATTTCCGGGACACAAAACTGGTGTAAATGTTTCTCCATTGTCTCGATACTCTGCATTCTGCTAACGTACGTACAATAGTAGATCATTTCACACCCCCACGACCACCCTCTCCTTGCACTGTACCTAAGCGAATCCAGCGCCCACGTCCCAGACACCTCGGTCATTAACATGCCCCGGGTGTACAGGTCTGGCGCGTTTGAGTCACGAATAAAATTCGTACACACGGCAATGCCATGTTGACAGGCAAAACCGCTTTGAGATGGGTGGGAGCTGCTGGAGGGGGGGGGGGGGTATGAATCACGGTGTAAAGCGTGGGAAAGTGAGGAAGAGTGATGGAAGGAAGAACTGATGGGGATGGGAAAGGAAGAGTGGGAGGCGCACATGGTTTACATCGTAAGTCTCCATCATCTATCATTATTGTCGAAGATTTGAATTAACATCCTGCTGCTTAAAAGCGTGTCCCGCCCACGGTTCGCTCAGTCTGGGCACTATATTAATATATCACAGCTCTCACTCGTACCTTGCACCCAAATGAACAACCTCCAGAATCACAAATTGTGCAAGACATATCTATTCCAACGGCAGAGCCGACCACTGTGAAATGGCCTCTTGACACAATGCAGCCATTCTGCAGCCAAGCTTTCATGGTGTTTCCTACCATGGAGTTGGCTCAGGTGTCTAGTAACCGCTGGACCTACAATCGATCAACGAGGTTGAAGGGCGCACTCAACCTTGGTGAGCAGAAGGCTGGAAAATGGGGCACAGAAGATGTTGTAGCGGCGGCAACGGCATCTGGCTTCCGTTCGATTACCAAGTACTGTACGTTACTCTTGTCGATCATCAAACATCTACCTATACCTTAACCCATCCAGGGCACGCGAGGATGAATTCAAATCCAAGTATCTCGAGCACCAAGCCCACGTCCTTTGACAAAATCTGAAATCTGAGTGCCCCTTACTCAGCACGAACAATCCTCGTGCTCTCATGCACAAGCACGCGTCCCTTCCGTACACGTCCCAAACGCTCACATGCCACATGTCATCTGCCTTTCCCGCCAGGAATCTTGGTTTTTGTTCACCGACTTCACTCCAAGACAAACAAAACGACTCTCAGCACGTTATTCGGTCACGCGTTCCCAAACGACCAGCGAGAGAATGTGGAGTATTTAATTAAACATCGAGAAGGGTTGACAGCGTGAGTCTTCTCCATCTTTCGCTCAACAAACCTGATCTCACCATCGCTCATGACTCAGGTGCACATGCGCCCCCGTTCTCCAGTGAACGCAGCTTACCCTTGTCACTCACGTTGCCTCCCACCATCTTACTCAGTGACACGGACTGGACTCTGACGGACGACCTTGTGAAAGGGGGAGGGCGATTGAGACGGAGATTGTGTGTGGAATTAAGCAGGCGAGTTACTGGGAAAGGGTGCCACAAAGTTGAGCATGGCTGCGGTAAATAGAGCTGGGTTCGGTGAGAGTGAGGATAGAAGCGGGGAAAGTGGGCAGAGGAAAAGACAGAGGAAAGAATGAGGTTATTCTGTGAAGGTTCTTTCAGGCTCTATTTGAACCCGGGCGCGCTGTAGGTTATACGTGGTTGGTGATAATTATGCGCATATATCCTGAAAACCCTTAATGTTCTGACTCTGAGCTCCAGTCCGATTCTTAGTTTACCATTTCGGCAAGAGTATAGAAAGGAAATACAAAAGCGTTTTAAGTAAAGAGTGGTGAGTCTCGGGCGGGACTGCGTCGACGAGAGACATGTTGGTGAGGTGTTAATGGGGAGCGAGTAGTGAGAATGAGCGAGTCCACCCAGGCCCATAGTTATGCTGCCTGTGAGCAGGTCGCACGGGCCACACTAGTGTTGATACGAGCTGCTAGCGATGCGGCTCTTGCTGTCGGGATTGTGTACTGCCCAATAACTCATCCTCTTTCATGTGAGAGTATCAGCTACATCCTGCTGTATTCGTGGTGCGGAGATCTGGTAGAATGTGTATGTGAATGGGGCAGGACGTGCGCATGCGAGCCCGGGTGCGAGTGTGAGAACGAGAGCGAGGGACACTGGGTGTGCGCGAGGTGCACACTTCGAGCTCGAGCAACTGTTGATAAGCAAGCGATTAGCGGAAAATTAAGGGCATTGGTCAGACGTACAAAGTTGCATCGTCGAATCTCCGTTGAATCTTCTCTGTCTCTGTAGCGCGTCGGCCTCATCTGCTGCGCTCAGGGTGACGCTGCGCCTCACTGTTGCAGTTGACGAATGGATCATCCGCGTAACTGGAGCTTGTATGATATAGCGAGTGTCGTTGGCATTAACTTTGACAAAACGTGGTGACGAGGAGAGGATTGGCTTGGGTGGTACTGGTGAGGCGACGACATTCATGGTGTGGTGGGAGGAACATGTGGAGGTCGGGCCGGAGTGACGCCCATTTCTGGATCCAATTTGTGAGTGCCAAGCATGGTATAAATTTGCAATACAACTAATTGACCTCACGAAATCGTACAAAATAGGAAGCCAGGTGATCCAACATAATTATGATGTCTCAAGGGGGCATTTGGAATTCCCCTCGCGGTAAAACGCGGGGCAACGCTGCGAAAACACATTGCTCCTTTGTCTAATTCCATTATCCCCCAGTTCTTCATTCATCCACCAAAGAGAAAAGCCGCAATCCCCCCCTGAGTGTTAAGATACAATGACCTTACGACCGAGCTCGCTTAATAGACTACTGGCGACGAGGCAGACCAGTCGGACTGGGTGACTAGGTAGGTCTCGCTGGGTCGCCTGTCAGCTCGAGTTTCGGTGGCCTCAAAGAATCCCAGCAAGTCAAGTTAGCCAACATCTTCTGAGCGAACATATCAAACAACTCACCAAAATTTCCTGCCTCGTATTCAGCTTGCATTTTTCATCCCCACCATTGGACTGTCCAGCCCGGCTGGCTTATCAAATGCTGCCAACAGCGTCATCGCCGTACCCGCCTCCCCCTTGGCTCGCCCATTCTGAAATGCCTCCTCGACAGCCGACACCATCTCCTTGTACAACCGCTCTTTGGCATCGACGGCCTCAGCCCCCCCCTCGGCAAGCCCAACCTCCGCGCCGTGTCCACCCTCATCGCCTGCTTCAATGCCTTGCCTCTGCCTGCCTTCTACCAGTTGCACTCTCTGCCTCACCCTGTCCGCCTCAAGGAGCCCAACATTTTGCCTCCAGCTCCACCCAGTAACACCTGCACGTGTTTTGTCTCTCCCTGGGCTTGACGGGTGCCGCCCCCAGCACCCCTTTGCTCAGTGGCTTTGGTCAGGTATCTCTGGTACACCTCGACTATCCACTTCTCCATGTTCTAGAAGGCTCGTTCGCACTCTTGGACGCCTTGGTCTGGACCTGCAGCTCGCGTCGCAAGTTTCGAAACCTGCTGCGCAATAACTCGGCCTTCCACAGTCAGCACCCTCAACAAAAGTGCAGTTTCGAACGTTGAGTTGTGCGAAAGTCAGAGCAAGCCCAGTCGGATGTGATATCTTGCAACAGAGGGATGACGTTTCACTATGTTGGTAGGGACGAGCAAAGGCGGTGAGGCGCGACTCGAGGCGGCCGCGAAAGTAGCAGAAGAATGGGGCGTCGAAAGCAACGATGTGACG
Organism: Ceratobasidium sp. 394; assembly: GCA_019616325.1. NCBI lineage: Eukaryota > Fungi > Basidiomycota > Agaricomycetes > Cantharellales > Ceratobasidiaceae > Ceratobasidium > Ceratobasidium sp. 394. Next base: position 3,889 of record WSTG01000125.1, on the reverse strand, counting down.
CGGGCAGCGGGAACGAGGCTATTTAGACCTGCAGGAATCGGTGAGCGAGCAGTGCAGACTCCAAGACGCAAGCAAATGTACTTGAGGGATGCAAGGATTTGCTCGACAGAATCAACCCAACAGAGAGACGCAGGAGATAGTTTAGCACCCGCAGAGAGATGAAAATAAATCCGACGCCGCCCCAAACCCAAACAAGTTGCGAGAGATGCAAACGAGGAGAGCACCTGCGATGTCCCTAGCCCGAGAGCCAAGTTCCAGCTGACGATCTACCTCGTATATAGGTTGTGTTGGTATTACTAGTGCAGTGGGAGGCAGAAGCAAAAGTCGGGGCAGACTCAGGACGCTGGCAACACTAAATTCGAGTTTGGCTAATTTGTTGGTAGTCTAGCTGACATAAGCATGGTCGGCAAAGCCTGGCCGAGCGAGTCAGCAAGCCGATGTTCACAACAACATCGATGCTCACCTCGCTGCCCTGGCAACTGAGCGCAGATGATCCCGACTCGGGTGGCTGACACAAAAACTCCTGTCCAATATTCACCTCGGACTCTGAATCTGGCTCAGACTCCGACTCTGACGACGACGAGTGCAGCAATCACAGGGATCGGTGCCTAGCGCGAATCCTGGTGTCACCACTCGGCAAGATCAAACGCAATACGAAATTGTCGCGCACAGCTAGAGCTTACACTATCAGACCTGGCTTTGTGGAGAGTAGAGTCTCTTTCTGGCGTGTGTCCGGGACACAAGACTGGTGTCAATGTTTCTCCATCGTCTTGAGACTCGACTTTCTGCTAATGTGTACCAATCACAGACCTTCCTTCATAATGTCTCCATGGCCACTCCCTCCTTGCACCTTACCCAGGCGAATCTATTACACACGTTCCAGACACCTCGGTCGTCAACACACCCCGGGTGTACGGGTCTGGCGGGTTCAAGTCGTAAATGAGAATTTGTATATCCAGCCACACCGCTTGGAGAGGCAAAACTGCTCCAAGATGGGTGGGAGCTGCTGGGGGGGCATGAATTACGGTGTAAAGCATGGGAGAGTGGGGAAGAGGGATGGATGGATGAGCTGGCGGGATGGAGGAGGAAGATTTGAAAGCGCGCAGGGTTTACGTTGTAAGTCTCCATACTCTATCTATATCACTATATCACACCCCTCGCTTGCACATTGCACACAAATGAACCTATTTCATAATCACAAATCGTTTGAGGCGTGTTTATTCTGATGGCAGAGCCCACCATCGCCAAACCCCTCTTGACACAATGCACTGATTCCACAGTCAAGCTTTTGTGGTGTTTTCTACCGTGGAGTTGGCTAAGGCATTCGGCAAACGCTGGACCTAGGATCTATCAACAAGGTCGAAGGGTACACTCGACCTCAGTAAGCAGGTGGCGGGAAAACGGCGCACGGAAGATGCCGTAGTGGTGGCAATGGCATCCGGCCTCCGCCCGATTACAAAGTAAGTTACTCTCGTTTACCGTCTAACTTACACTTATACTGGCATTCAGAGCACACTCGGGTAGGCTCAAGTCCGGGTGCCAAGTGCACCAAGCCCGCGTCCTTCGACAAAATCTAGAATCAAAGCGCCGGCCCACTACTCACCGCAAACAATCCTCATCCTCTCATGCACAAGCACGCGTCCCTTCTGCTACACATCCCAAACGCTCACATGTTACGCGTTCACCGCCTTCCCCTTCAGGAATCTTGGTCTTTGTTCGCCGACTTCATCCCAAGACGAACAAAGTGACTCTGAAAACGTTATTTGGCTGTGGGTTTCCGGATGGCTCGGAAGATAACACAGAATATTTAGATATCTAGAAGGGTGTTGATAGCATAAGTCTTCTCCATCTTTCTCTCAGCAAACCTGGTCTCACTGTCGCTCATGACTCAGGCGCACATCCGCCTCCATACTCCAGCAAACGCGGCTACTCTCATCGCTCACTCAGCCTCCCATCCTCTTACTCAACGAGACGGACTGGACTCTGAAGGCGGATGGCAATTGAAGCGGAGGTCGTGAATGGGCTTAGGGAGACGAATTATTGGGTAAAGGTGCCAGGAATGGTGAGGATGGCTGCCGTGAATTGGGCTGGGTTGGGTGAGAGTGAGGATAGAAGCTGAGAAAGTGGGCGGAGGGAAAGGCGGAGGGAAGGGTGAGGTGGTTATTTTGTAAAGGTTCTTTCAGGCTCTATTAGAAACTGGTTGCAACGTAGGTTATACATGGTTGGTGATAATTATGCGCATATATCCAAGTAAACCCCGAATTTACCGACTCTGAGCTTGCATTTCATTCTTAGTTTCATTTTTTCGGTAAGAGGATCGGTCATATTCCTGGACCACACGGGTCAAATTGATGCTGCCTGATCAAAGAACGCTATGCACAACAAACGACGGGAGGAGGGGTCCAGTCCAATGAATCTGCCCTGGAGCAAGCTGAGGATGAACAAAACAGCGACGCAATTTGTTCAGATATAAGAGCGCCATGAGATTTGAAAGTCCTGTCCAGGACAAGTCCTAAACACAACCTAGTACTTTGGCAATAATGCGAGCCCATAATGTTGAAATTTTTTGCTAGCCATGAATAAACTGGGCGAGAGTTGATGTAACCATCAACCTGTGCCGCTCTGATGTGTGTATCTAAGCCTTAACATCAAAACACAATCACAGCAGATAGGAAAAAATCAGTTCCGTCCACCCCCCATGGCCACAGAAGTTTGAAAGGGCCACTTAATACCTGTTTGAGATTGGATAATCCGAGCTGTAGAAGCTTGAGCGGTTGTATATAGAATCCAAACCTTGGTGTCATGTTGGTTGCATAAGTGCTCTCAATTGGGTAAATTCAAACATGTCGGTGAGTATAACGCGGAAGGGGCGCAGGGACAGCTCAAACCATGGCCATGTTGTCCATGCATTGTCTAGGGTCAAAGCCGATCATAGGTTCAACAGAGAGGGATACAACTGTGGATGCATGAGAGATCGATTTGCAGGTCAATTGCAAAATCGAGTGAGCGACGAAATCAGCCCCGACTTGCCCAGCTGGGAATTCCAGACATATCAAGTCTTTATTGATTTTTTGCCTAAATTACATGGGCTGGCTTCCCACTTCTGAACCCATTAGCCGGCCTCCCGATTCATCCCTCAATTTGGCGCTCACCTTGCCCCCAATGTGACTGTCTCTTTTCTCTGAGAACTGTCCAGCATCTCGACTCCGGCACATTTGGTGTCCTTGGTCCGCTCTCCAATAGAAGTCGCCTTCCGCCAGGCCGTCCCAATAACTCAGGCCCCTCGCCTTTGCGAACATACAGTACCTCACAAAACTGATCACAAAAACCATCATCACAGATTGCTGGCTTCCTGCAGAGCCTGTTCAATGCTTACATAAGCCATCATCTTGGTCCAGTATAGCTGTGCTTCTCAGCTACAATTTGCAATTCGTTTGGTTGTGATTGGTTCCTTAACTGTGGAGATATGGTCTGGGAAGTGCAGGTGTTTTTACAATTGGTTTTGTTGCATGATGTCCAAAAAGAAACAATCAAGTCACCTGAGGACCAACAACAAAGGAAAGCTCAGCTGAGCAATATCAGAGTGACCACTGGTTGCCATCATGTACACCACAGAAATCATGTCCATGTCACTGGGCTGATCAGGGAGTAATGGTATGGCCAATGACATGGGTTGCAAAATTCAGGTGTTGGCATCTGGTGTCCTTGGACACCAGTCCATGTGAATTATTCCACTTCCCAGTAGGGTATTGAAGTGACCTGATTCCAGCTGTGGGCATACCTAAGTTGTGCTGCACATATTTTGGGTTCAATTCCACACATTCATATTTTTGGAGTGGCTGCAGAAACCAGTAATGCTGGTCCTGCCTGGGACAGGGCAAAGCATGGC
>WSTG01000124.1:8246-26016 GCA_019616325.1 Ceratobasidium sp. 394 | reverse complement strand
GAGTCGCAGGAGGGCTCGTGAGGGCAAATATTGAGGCGCTTACCCATGCCAAAACCAGCGCCATGGACGCCGTTGTCTCCCGCCACGTCAATAATCACCGCGTGGCTACGTGCGAGCTGAACCTGGGTAGCCAAAAGGCTAATCCCGGCTATGAGTGGCTTGTAAGAACGCATATATGAGGGTGCTCGAAATATTTTTAGGATGTGCCGCGAGGACCGGTCTGGGTAGGCGCTGAAACAGAGAGTTAGTATAATAGTAAAGCTGCATTCCCAGAGCAGCAAACTCACTGATGCAAGGAGGGTTGCTTAAGGGAATGCGAAAATGAACAAGTAAAGGTGCTACCAGAGCAAAAAAGAAAGGAGAAAGAGTGGAGACAACAGCGGTCTAGCCGTCTGGTGCCGGTTCAACCACCTCTCCCTCCTCTAACTTATATCTGTCCGGACGCTGCGGCCCGTAGCTTTTGCTCCAAACCCCAGTTTTCTTCTTTTCTTGTGACCAGGGAGATGGTTTCCCTCTTTTGTGATAGTGCTGCGCTTCGCCTTTACCTCCCGGCGTGGGGGTTGCATATACCCCGCCTACAAATTCTTGTTTTAGGTAACACTTGCAATTGGGCACACCAACCAACCAAAAGATGGTACTAAGTTGTGCGCTCTGCAGGTGGATAGGAATACGCATCCCTGGGAATGAGGTCTAGATTTTATCCTGTCACAGTTCGAGGGAGCTCAAGTGGGGCGCCGACATCACCAACAGACGCCCCGGTAAACTCAGCGGAGCAAACCGGCTTCGGAGAAGTTGCTGTAGATGTAATTGGAGTGCCGCCGGGACACGGGCTTAGTCGGACAAGGCAACCGGCTATTTTGGCGGGCGCAGCACTTTGGCTACGATGGGTCTTGGCGGGCCATGGGCGGCACTGTGCCATGTGGCCCGGTTGTTCCTGGGCCGCTTCGATGACGACTGCCGGTAGTTGTCGTTGGGGTCGAGATGTATCAGATACCAAAGTCGAAACCTGGGTCCGAGTTTTGTCTGGGAAAGTTTCCAGTTTACAAAGCACCCAGTGAGGGGTCGGGACTCGACCTGTAAGTGATTGCAACGGATTAGGCCTAGCTTATCATCTAAAGCGAAGACTAGATGCGATAGTCTTGATTTTTACTAGCGGTATCTTGGAGAAGATGCTTGCTGTGACAGAAGGTCATCATTGCCAACGACAGCACAGCCACCGAGCTTGTTTGGTCCACCTCTCGTCCTGTGCTTCATTTGGGCGATCACTACGTTGCAAAAAATCAGCTCGTGTCTCGTTCCGTTTTCACCTATCTGTTCTGCGCAGCAAACTGCAATTCACTCAACAAGACTCTGCACTGTCTCTTTACCCTGGAACATTCATGGACATTGGACCGCAAAACCTTGGAATAGAGTTGGAACTAGGTTGGATCACACGTTGCACACGGATACTGCCTACGGCAATACGAGACTTCTAGCGGACTCTGTTCAATTTGCCCTCTACTTGGACACAATCCGCCTGGTCTTTGCGCAAACAGGAGCAGGGCCCCAGCCTCAACCATACAACTACAGACTTACTTCCCTGCAATCCTTGGAATCGATGACTTTCAACTAGATTTCCCAGATATCCGAGAGGGATACAGATCCTGGATGCACCACCGCCATTTTCTTTACGACTCTGCTCGGGTATCCTGCCGACAGTCAAAACATCGGTCATGGCCACCCACCACGTGACTTTTCGCTTCGCGCTCGAAGAAAACTGGAAACTGTCCTGATGGTAATTCAGCACGATATACAGTATTCGAATGCATTACAAGGGCTCCGGAGCACCAGACACTGGGGTATGCGAAAAGAGACGAAAGAAGGACAAACGAAACAGAAGGCTGAGGAGTGATCGTGCGTATGAAAACATATGTGAGTGAGTGTAGTAAATATACACATGCATGGACCGAATTCTGGGAAAAGATTGGACAAAGGTGAAATGAAGGTTTCGGACGCGCAGACCTCGAGGAAACGTTCCCTAGCGCAAAACGCAGCGTAAATCACACGTAGCCACTCCAAACCCCAACAGACAGTAAGCCTACCAAAAACGCGAAAACGAGCTGTTGATCAACTCACGCAACCACACAGCCTTGCCAGCCTGGCCTGCCAGAGGCTCCACGAATATGACTTCTCCATCCGTCACCGCCTCGAGGCTGCCGCGGGTTCCCGTGCTCTCCGTACACGTTGACGTTTGGAGTCTGAGTCGGTTCGGCAGTGCCCCGAGAGCTTGATTCGGCTGATTCATTCTGCCTCTCAGCCGCACGCCGGCCTAGTTCCATGCCCAGCGCTGCGACGTTCGTAACGTTGCTTAATCCTAGGCCTAGCAAGGTGTCGTTACCCGTGGTCGCTGCGACCGAGTCGGACAATTCGTACGCGACAATGGACCCATCTTGCTGACGAGCTGCGTACCCGAGCATTCGCTTGTAGGGGGCCGGGCGTGTTAGGATTTCCAAGAGAGCATTTTCGAGCTCCTGTTGATCCTGGATAGGACTTTGATCGGTCGGGGAAACAGTCCGCAGAGATCGCTGGACTCCGCTGACCGACGCAATCGTGGAGGATACACGAGACTTGATAGACCTTGGCTGGGAGCTCGAGGATGCTGCAGACAACGGTGGAGGTGATGTTGCCCTCGACGCCAGAGGAAGGATGTGGGAACCAGGAGTATTCCCGGCGCTAACCTTGAGCCGTTTGGCTCCCCGACGCGGGGACTCTGGCGTACGCTCGGGCGACCTGGAACGCACACGTATACGCGGACGAGGGATCGTTTCCGAAAAGGATCGAAAGACAGATGGTCCGGGAGTACCTATGCTCTGAGACTGGGGGGTATATGCGCCTGAAACTGGCTGTGTCGACTGATTGGAAGGTCCGCGAACGAACGGCCATTGTTGACGTGGGGTCGTTGCTGGAACCCGATCGTAACCTGGATTCGTGAGAGTGGGCGTAAGGGAATCACGGTCCGACGAAGGAGGTGGAGGTGAATCGGGGCCGCTGGCGTCAGAGGGACGGTTTGCCTCGGTAACCCCAGCCTCCCTCCCCTCGCTATGACTACGCGGCGCTGGTGAATAGGAGAAAGCGTCAACTGGTGGGATATCGAGTGCGCCTAGATACGGATACTGTGCTTGCCAATTCACCGCTTCCTGGACCTGCCCCGAGCTCATGCCAGAGGATCCCTGGAATGTCGCTGGCACCCCACTCGCCTGGCTCTCAGCAACACCTTGAGGGCTAGCTGAGAACTCGGCTTGGCCACTGAAACTTGTTTCTGGGGTGTAGTAGGTCTCGTTGAAGCTCTGAGGCGTGAGCGAATCGAGGTACGGTTGGTTGAGCACGGGGTCAAGGGCACTAGGCGCGTACGTTGGGTCCTGCAATGGCTGCCAGGGGAGCGGAGGAATGGCTGGATAATCGTAGGGCTCGGAGCGAGGTTCAGACTGCCACGGTGGATGACCATGCGCGCTCCAACCCTCCGAGCTGAACGACGGCTCCCATGTTGGCGGCGACGGAAGCGCCTGTAGGTCGTGGTACCCAGAAGCAACAGCCCACTGATTTGATTGGGGATAGGACCACGAAGTGGATGGGATGTTCGAAGGGAATGGCATGGGCATGGACGCGTGTCGTTGCACAGGGGAACGTAGTTGGCGCGGTCGCGGCGCTTCGTACGACGTGCCCTCCGCGCGAAGGTCCCGTGGTCGTCGATGAAGTTCGGTGAGTATGGGGGCCTCCGTTTCAGCGATTGGGTGACTGGGGGACGGTGCATATTGACTCGCAGCAAAGTCGTCCAACGCAGAGGCCACTCCCCCCGAACTAGGAGTCGACTCGGCGACAAGGACGGAGGGCGATGGGGCGGTCGTGGAGTGCGATGTTCCATATGGGGAAACAGGTGAAGGACCAGACTGCGACTCGCGAACCGAATCGGCCCCCGCGATATAACTGCGCACCTCGAACAACACGGTGTCGGCGCCCTCATCGAGTAACTTCTGGACCAAGGGCGCAAATACCCACACCAAGGTAGTTCGTGGGGGGTACCGTTTCTTCACCACCATCCCGGGCCTGTCATGCCCGGCGAGGACGGCATCAATACTCCGGTACGAGCCACCCCCCTCGGGCACAACCACTGATGCAGGCGCTGATGCAGGACCGTATAGTGCTATCGCGTTGACCTCCCTCCCTTCCCGACGAAACGATATTACCGAAGTAGTCGGCTGGAGGGGCGGTAATGGGGGCGGTGGGGGCTTGGTACTTCGTTTCCCCCTCGACGTTGTCGGCGCTGACATTGGCGGACTAGCTACCATCTTCACTTCGACGATGCCGTCGAGCACGGTCTGGTCCATAAAGTGCTGGATCAAGGCGGGGATGGAGGGGTACGGTGTCGCCAGGTCTAGGCGGTAGAGCATTCGGCGGAAGTCCCGCCTTTGGGAAGACATCCTGGTAAGGCAAAGAACGAGGGGAAGAACCAGCAGATGGTCGGTAGTGGCGGCGACGGAAAGAGGTTTAGTGGCGATGAACAAAATACTAGATTGGGTCGGTTGGTGCCTCAGGTAAGCAGACCGTGTGGTCCGGTATCATTGTTCCCTACTCACCAACTAGAGGTGCATGTACAGGGACCGTAAGGATCGTGCTCGGAGAGTCTAGAAGGCAGCGAGTGTCGTGAATGAAGGTCAGTCAGCCCAAGTGCTGTAGGAGGGGGTATTATATCACCACAGCATTCGGCTCAGCGTTCCCCTGTCCCACATCAACCCGGTACCCCGGCCAGTGGATTGGATTCGGAGGCCAATGGGTCACCATACTCGAGCACACAAACTCCCCGTGAGCTTCGCTCCGGAACTTTACCTGTTGAAGCGCCGGAGGGCTGCTGGGCAAATAATCGGTTTCGGCAAGTTCATGGCGTTTCCTGAGAGCTTATTCGACTCCATTTCTGGGGCTGCTGATCTGTGGGCTTTCGCATTTTTTACGAGGTTCAATTGGAAGGCTCTAGCAAAGCGGGCGGGAGACTCTGTCGCACAGCCAAGGGTTGGGAGGGGATTGCAAGCGGTGCGAGTCTGCAACGTGAGTCCTCTTGAGCCTCAGTACGTCGTTGCTGAACTCGTGTTTTTTTTGTTCGCCGCATGTATGCAACGTGCTTTTACATCTTGATTCTTGGTCAGATCGATTCCGGAAGGAGGTCACGTGCATACACTGCTCTCATCTCGCGCCCCCGCAAATAGATCGACACCGGAACTTGAAAACGCAATTTTTTGGTCGATAATCAGCCCTGCAGGCGTAATTACTCGACTGTCAACGATAATGCCTACTAATGGCGCCACTAGGTGGTCTGTTGCTACCCCTGGCGTCCTTTAACCCCTCAGCTTTTAGATATTGACACCTAAAGGGGTATATTGACACTGCATTGACACGTCGGGCTGAATGAGCGCTGAGAAATCACATCGCAAGGAACTTGATTCTTGGTCCCACCCCCAACAGTGAGTTTCAGTTTCACTTCTGTCGGGAAACGAATTCTAAGCATAGCCTTCCCGATACACGTCATACCTTTTAGTTCCTGAAGCTGACAGGCATTTCGCGGTTGCAAAGACATGCGGCCAAGCTGTTAAATAGGGGTGCCAGTTATGTCTGGTTGCGACGCTCGCAGTACGTCAGTCTTACACTCATGAGGATTACAGACAGTTTACGTCTGTTTGTTCCCGCCATCAGGTGTCCCCTTGAGAACAACAATGATCCTAATTTAATTGTTTAATTTAGGGGTAAAAGCCTACGAACCAACGCCTGCTTTGTTCTGCGGAACCAACTTCAAACCCACAGGGCGGGCCAACAAAAAGCTCCATGTTTCCACATGGGGATGCCGAAATCGAACCAACCCCCCATTGGTTACGGCTAAAGGTCGCGGTTCTACAAAAACGGTGGGGCGGCGGGCAGGGCTGGAACTCAGCAGACCGAGATCAGTCATTTACCACTCGACTAGGCTAGAGTGGCGCATCCCAAGACACATAGGTGACCCGGACGCGATCTGAATCTCAACCGGAGAACTTGCACAGAGGAGATTTGTCGGCTACCGGATATCGAGTGGCCGTTTGGAGTGGCCAACAGGCTGCCCTCATCGGCCAAGTGAATTGGAGTCACAGGATGCGTAGCATGGCCGGTGCGCGTGGTCGGAGCTACGGTCAACAGAGATCTGATATGAGGACGCCCATGACCGCACCGACAACTGCCGCCATTGCCGGCCGAGTGAGCTCAGTGAACGAGGTATCATGGTCTAATCCGGAGATACTGAAAATTTGGGCTGCACTCAATCGTACAAAGCCTCACGCTAAATCTATTAGGCATCGATTGCGTTGCGACAATCATATCTTGTTAGCTCGTATCGGGATGGCTGCGGGGTCTGAGGCGCCCCTTCACTAGCTCAGTTGCTCGTATGCCCTTATAAGTCCATTCCCTATGTACTATTATGGGTGTTGCGCGCGCATGACATGTCAAGTTTCGGTGGCGAGACCATGGTACACGAGGTGGAGATCGTTATTCAGTCCGCCCTAAATAGCCGCAACTGGCGCACGAATCACGACTCAAATCTTTGTGTCAATCGTACACTGGCCCGAGGGCGTGTCGCCTGGGGTGGACCGGTCCAAGTGCCTCGATCGACGCGATCCCTACAGAACGATCTTGGTGCCGGTACCCTAGAGTCCTATATGTAGTATTCTACATGTACTATAGCTAGAAAACATATACTACAGCAGTGATACGTGGCTGTTTCCAAGAACTTCTGACCGAGTAGGGCCCCAATAGGGGAAGCCCAAAGGTCCAAACGGGGTGGGGAGGGGCACACTGCGAGCACGCGACTCTCGCGAGGTATGTGGCTTGCGCCCTGCACATACCTGGCGGCCAGGCTATTCGCATTATGTTTATCATTCCGAGAGTTGCCCGGTCCTTGTTCACGGACTAGTTTGCACAGAAACTTGGCCTGCCAACCGAATGAATGCCCAGATATTTCAACTCGCTCCAAGTGGTATCTCGTGAGCACATGGGACCCAGGTCAAAAGTAATTACCTTAGTTCAATGCTTCAAGCAGTAGTCTTGGTTGTCGTTTGAACATTGATTGACAAGCGAATGCCCTGCAAGATAATTGTCCTGTTGCCATCAATCTTGGCAGGTGTCGCACTGTTAGTTGTCAAATTCCGAAATATACTAGACCTGTCTGTTTATTATTTAGTAGAAGCAGATTCTAGGCTACCTCCGAAGACAACCTGGGCTCTCCGCCGCAAAACGGTGCATGAAAATCAATTGACTCATAAATATTTTTATTTAGCTCCTGGATGGCGCCCATCCGGCGATGGGCGCCAGTGCAATCCAGTATGGCTATTTACGCCATTCATATCCAAAAAATAAAAGAAAGTTATCAAGAGGCTAGGCAGCACAGTCGAACGGCGCTTGACGAGCCCCTATTGGTGGCCAATCATGCGCACCAGGCACCGACCAGCCAGGGCGCCTAACTTTGCTAATCGCACAAACTGACTCCGCTTCATCACGGAAGCTGACTGTCCAGGCCGAAGAAGCGATAGGCCCGAAGCAAATGAGAGGGGAGTATACACAAATGAATTGTTGGTGGGTCTACCGTCCTAGGAACCGCGACCATATGGACAACGGCGTATTCTGACGAGTCTGAGACTCGGTCTCGCAGGCTTGTTTTGCAGCTGCAGCCGCCGCCGCTTCTGCTGCCGCTTTTTGGTCTGCAATCGATTTGGCTTCGGCTGCCGCGGTTCGTCGAGTTTGTTCAAGTATTCGTCCGCGTTTTGAGTTGGGATGTTGGTCGGAGCGCGCAGGCAAATCGGTTTGAAAATCCGAAGCCGGTTCGGGGTCTACATTATCCTTCAGAGATTCGGCGCTTGTGGTATCGGAGGCTGGTGGGGGATCGATAACAACTTGATGCCAACCCGCTCGTGGGCGCACCCTCAAAGGTGGAGAATTTACCGGTTCCGGTTTAGATCGCGAGGTCGACGGAGGCATAGCGGGTTTTTCTTCCGTCGCCCTCGGTAGGGTGGCGTGGCCCGCGGTTAAATCGGGTGTTTCTGCAGGAGTATTTGAGAGTTTAGCCTGCGGTCGTACGCTTTCCGCAACTGAGCGGGCCAAAGATGCCGCAGGCTTCCAAGTGGCGAGTGCTCGTTGGATGCGACCACTTTTTTGAGCGGCGTTTGCCTGCGGAGAGAGTCGCTGCTGAGGATCTATTTGCACTGTCGTTTCAACTACCGGAGAGAAACATAACCTTCACAAACTCACAGTCTTGTTTCTCGGATACCTCTATGCGAATCGCAAATCGGGCTTTGACGGGGTCTTCCGAGTGGTTCCTGCCTATCGCTAACTGTGAGTGGCGCGCCTCGTAATCATAGTAGGCGATAAATCATTGCCTTCTTGAGGAAAGATCGCGGGCGAGACCAATGCGTGGATATCTTTGAGTCCAATTGAATGATTCGGTTCAAACCGTGGTAGAAAGGCCGGGATATCCAAGTGGGTGTACGGCATTGACAACTTGTACATGGACTGCACATCACGGAATTTGAAGAAAAAATTGGGAACGTAGTCCCCGGAGCCTGGTTCCTTGCACTTTGATTCAGTAGGAAAACACGCATGTCTAGTAAACACTCACTCGAGGAAACAAAAAGGACTCTATAGGTCCGCATTCTCTCTCGATCGCCCTAAGGATGTGCAAGGCGTGACCCATGTTGCCGATACCGGTATGAGTCTGCACCGTGAGAAGCTTATTGTGAGCCTTGTGTGGGGGCTCTTCCTTGGAGCTGGTAGCAGCAGACGTTGGAGTGCATGATACAGTGCTACTAGAGATGGGTCGTCTCGAGCTGCCCAAGTTCAACAACTTCCGTGGGCGGATTCGTACGCTAGCGAGGACCATTCAAATACAAATCTTCAGAGCCGAACAGTCGTCTGTCAAACAAGTCGGTTGGTGCTCGTCGACGTCGGGGGAAGGATTGAAGTTTCATTTGAATTATGCTGATGTCAGCCAAAAAGTCCAAAGGAAAAATGTCACGAAGCACCACGATACAACCATCCAAGCATACATGGACATTACATAAATAACAAAGTTCACACACTGTCAATGTTACAGTTGTCCGAGTCCGAAGCGATATCACTCGTAAACTATGAGAAGAAACAGTGCAGGCTACGGTTTCAACGGCCCCTGCTCGCGTAGCTCGGTAAAGTCTCTCCGATTTCGGATGCGTCCACCCGGCCAGCATCTTGGTGAACCAGTACGCCAGAGCCGAGAGGACGCATAGGAAATACTTCGGGATCGGGGCGAGGACCGTGGTAGGAAGAAGGGGGGTAGGCGAGCGGATCTGAAGGTCGGGATCGCGCTTCCCGTGCCTTTGCCAATGCCGCAGGATGCGTTCTAAAGCTACCGCTAGCATCAGAGCGCCCATCGCCAAATGGATCAGTGGGATCGTAAAGAAGGCCAGTCGTAGACGAGGCACGGTAATGAGTCGACTCGCGTGGGGATGTGGTCGTTGAACTCTCGGCATCGTGGTGACTGCCACGCATATGCTGAGCCAAAAGGGGGTCGTTTTCGCTAACCACACTCTGGGAGTGGGTATGCGAGTGGTGCGTGGTAGTCCCGGGCAGATCCTCGTGGAAAATGCTGCCACTGGCATTTGAATTGGCACGCGCACCCACGACACCATAGGCGTAGGGAGCTGGTCCCGGTGGTTCCGCCAGGTCAAAGTCGTCTGCGTCCAGGATTTGGCGAGGAGCCTGGAGGCGGGGATTGTTCAGCGCAGCCGCAACCTTGCGCCTTCGTCTGCTGATGTAAAATAAACCAACTAGGACACCGAGTAGGGCCAAGGTTCCGCCAACGACGCCTCCGACTATGTTTGTCGTCCGTGCCGAGAGTCCCGACGATCCGTTGGGTGACGTTGCAAGGGTAGGGACGACAGTGGTGAACTAGTGTACAGGGTTTAGACCACCGGTGCTATAACAGTATGAGGCTATTGAAACTCACCGTTGTAGGTACACCATTGATACTAGATACCACAGTAACGACAACACTCGTTAGACTCGACGTCGCGCCAGCTTCAGAACTGGGACTCGGGGGTTGAGTTGTTGTGGCGGTAACAGGATTACGTGTGCTCCCGGGTGTGGTCGTCGAAGATGGGGCATTTGAGCTACCTGTAGTTTCTGTGGGAGTTGGTAACAAACTCTGACTGGTAGAAGGTGAAGGAGACGGCGTAGGAGACGGCGTAGGCGTGGGGGTCGGAGTATCGGATACCGATGAAGCGGTGCTAGTAGGCACAGAGGAAGAAGAGACATCTGAAATAGTTTGGTGCGGACATGAAGGGCGTAATGACAATGAAATAACACGGGCGCCGATTGCTCACCTTGCGATGTGGCGCTATCCGTAGCGGACTGCGTAGGGGTCGTTACGCTGTCGGATGGGGTTTGGGTTGGCGAGGCAACGGTTTCAGATGTCTGAGACTGTTGTGAGGATGTTTGTGAGTCTGGCGTTGACGTTGGTTGATCGCTCGTTGAGGTGAGGGGAGCAGATGTGCTATCTGGAGGCGAAGTGGTGGTCTCCCTACAAATGACATATCTATTCATATCCTCGATAAAGCACAAAGAGCTACTCACCGAGCCGAGGTTGTCGTTATATCATCAGTTGTACTCTGCGGGCGGGAACTAGTAGGCTGTTCTGTAGACGAAGCAGTGGGCCGCGTCTGAGAGGCCGCGGTTGTGCGAGTCGGGGTCGTGCGCGTCTCAGCGGACGGGCTACTCTCAGGAACTCGAGTACTAGTTTCTTGTGGTGCCTCGCTTGTGCTGGAGCCTTGTCTTGGGACAATCACATACTGGAAAATAATTTTCAATCGCAGCTTCGTGGCCGAGCAGTGTGCGAAATGAAAGGCCCAGCAAATCAAAAGAAATAGCTCACCATCGTGCGTGTTAGACCCGATTGAGAAAATCCCTACATGCCCAGTTGGTACGATAGGTATATTACCATCTATGGCAGATCACTCACAGTCTAATCCAAGAAAACGTGCCACGGATCCGTAATTCGCGTCAATACCGGTGGCGCAAGCTCGGTTCGGAATCCAACACGAGCCTGCAGGCAATCGCACAGGGGCCGAAGTGGTGAGAAAACCGCAAAGGCAAAATGCCGAGCTGCGGGTGGTGACCGTTACATCACTGCTGTGCCGGACTCCACGTGACCGAACAGCCTCCTCCCAGCAATTTTATTGACGCATACAATTGCAAAGAACGTTGTTTCCTGTTCTAACTTTTTTGCTGGAACTTTTGTTATTCAAATGGCGACTAGTCTCAAAAGTAAGAAATATTTGCATATATATTTGCGAACTATACATTTTTGCTGCTAGCGAGTGACACCGGACCCGGAAGCTAACATGTATGGGTGGTGCGCAGCAAGTAGAATGATTTGCAAGTTCAGCGCCCGTGCTGAGCTGCAACCGAATACGAAGAGGAACGGGTATTCGAGATAGGAGGTACGGGCCATACAGTCTCTGTCACTTGTCCGAACCATTGTTCATCCATTTCGGCTCCAGACAAAAATGTTTGAAATAGCCACACCATACCGGCGGAATCTGGTTCTTGGCTTGTCAATGGCCTGTGGGAAGTTGTCAATCGGTGGCTGGGATGACTTGATCAAGGATAGGCGAATTGTGTTCTCTCACGTTTGGCGTGATAAATGACCGCAATCCTGCGCAGGTTTGGACCGGAATGTCTTTGTTTGGGCCGAGCCCGGTGATACTGCCGCTGGTGTTCCGCGATGAAAATGGATTTGAATTCAGGAATGCAAAGCATAAATCCCCTTTGTGAGTGGAATAATTTGCTCTGTGGAAAAGTGCCACTATTCTAGGATGGTAAGCGGGGTTAAGCTTTCATTCAATGAAAGAGACGCATTAGCACTTGGTACACGTAATCCGTCATCAGTCTGCCTGACAGGCCCGCTCCCGCATACTCGGAGCCGAATAATCCTCTTTGCTCTCTGCGACGACTCCTTCTGGCTCTTGCCAGCTCTCCCGATCATAGCGTACTGAGGAAACCTACTAGTATATGCGTGCCATGTCCACAAAATCACACGCAATCCCACAGCTTGGATTGTCATCCTCGCCAAAGTCTATGAACTTGGACCCCCGAGTGGTAAGACGGAAAACCCTTAAATAGGTCGACTGGCACTCACCGCGATTGCTGCCGCCCCTCCCCCGCCGTGTCGTGTTCCCTTAGACTTTGGAAGACTTTGAGACGATGAAAGACTACCGCCGTATGCTCTACCGGCTTGATCTCGCCACGTCATTTCGGTCGACCGATGCTTTACTTCATCACTTTATGAACGAAACCACCCTCGACGGATTCATCGAAATCCGGGTGCACAGCGTATACCCGAGTCCAGACACTCCGGCCAGCGTCTCCCCCACTCCCAGTGCCCGGCTCTCCTTCTTTAGAGACCCTCCGACGGGTGAAGTCTTTGCGGACAAGCTCTTCGAACCGGCCCGTGATACGTCGGAGAAGAGTGGATACTCGCTCTACCGCCAGAGATATAGAGTCGCCCAGAGGTACCCCCCGGGCACGTTGTTGTCTCAAGCTTTCAACCCGATCATTCAGCCCCTGCTCAAGGGTATGCCTCCCGCTCTGCGCTCCGAGCTCTCACTAACATTCGCCTGACTTCTCCCATGGAGGCAACCGCTCGACGCTCATATTCGAGTACCGCGCATTCCTGCTTCCGCCAACCCTAACCTCGGATCTGTTGGACGAGTGCGAGGTTGTGAGCCGTCAAGCGCCTCACAAGTTGATGGTGGGCTACGTCGGGCGATCTGAAAGGGGGGCACTGTCCGCCTATCAGCTCGACGACAATATCGCCCGTACGACCTTTCTCGACATGAATCCAATGGCGTTCCATGTCAGCCCTGCGAGCGGTGATTTGGGCCGCGAGTGCGTGATTGCGTAAAGGACGTTGTGGCACCGACACATGGTGAGCGCCCAATCTCAATATGACTATAGCGGGCTAATCAGACTCTACAGTATCCCTTTGTTTTTACTTTAACCCCAAGAACATATATTTCTCAGCTTTGCAACATGTTCTCCTCATGCTATATTATTCTGCAATCTGTAGCGGCAATGTAAGCTTTCGTGGCACCGGGCTCTAGTTTTGTTGTTGTTTGAGTTGATTGTGTTATGCCTGGAGCCAGTAATGGTGTAGTTCTATGCTCGTCATCTGATATGTTGTGCGCTGCGTCTTGGTACTCTTGAAATGCAAAAAATTGTCCCCACCGTGAATCGAACACGGGCTGCTTCGGATTTGGTTACAAATTCCACAACGAAGCGTCATAACCACTAGACCATAGGAACATCTTTGAGGAAAGGGTACGACGCTTTGTTGAGCCTTCTCCAGTATCTTATAATCTATGTAATTGCCCTTTTTTCTTTTTTCTTTTGCGAACTCAACGAGGTGACATTCACAGACATAATGCAGGCCTCTGACTCTACCCTCGACCCCCGGGCTAGAACAAGGCGATAACCTTTTTTGATCGAGGATAAGATAAACTCGATCAGCGCACTAGAAGGGAATGTCACGCTGCGATCTGCATCCATGACCGGCCCACCACTCCACCCATGGGCGTGCAGGGCATAGTGCCATTTCTGTTGAAAAAATGGTACCGTTCTCAAGCACATCTCCAAGATCCAACTAACCCTGCATGCAGCCCCCAGATCATTGAGAGTATTCCAAATAGATTCCATGCGCTGGAAGGGAAGACGATTGCACTGTGAGTCCTCTAATGCATAGCACCGATATTCGAATTAAATCATCGTTGCTTTGAAGAGATGGCACTCTTGTTACCCAGCGTCTGCACTTTACCCCCGACCCTCGACCACACCGACATATCCTTGGATGGTACCAACTAATCGCAGAGTTGCGTCAACATAACATCAAGGTTATATGTGTTTTCGATGGCAAGCACAGGATACCCGCAAAGCTAAACGAGGTGGGTGCCGGTCATTACGATAAAGGTTGGTCGTAAGAACTGTTTTTAGCTCCAGCGTCGGAGACGAATGCGCCTTCAAGCCCAAGTTCGTGGCGCTTGGGAAAAGGCTCGCCACGAACGACTGCTTTCTCTTACTGAAGCTTTGCAGAGCTTGGAATCTTTGCCTGAAGAAGATCAAAATGAGGTTCTGGGTAGTCTGCGGGATCAAGTAGAGCGAGCTCAACCACCAGGATTGGAGGATGAACACGACACTATTCTAGTTCCAGATCCAGCTGCGGCGACCATTCAACCAGGTGATCTGGCTACACCCGCACAACCCGCATTGGGGCATCTCCCCGAGTCCGTTCTGCCTGTGGAAGAGCCTATGATACCCAAACTAGACTCTGCACCATCAGCGGCTATCAGTACTTCTAGCATTGCTTCTGGGGAAATCTCTGTGCCGCGACAATTACCTGATGCCGAGAGCTCCTATGTGGTCCCCCCGAACCCTGCTGTTGATGAAAGGTCTATTGTCCAGGATCTTCCTCCCTCGGACGATGACGCTAACGAGAATACCAAACAAGACGAACCTCTTCCTGAAGGTATACCCCCCAGCCATAGTACCCAAACTATCTCCCCCGATGAGACGCTACCCACCAAAGACGAGCCGATACCGAACCCTCTGGAATCTCACGCGACTCCTAAAGTCTCTGAAGAACCGACGACTCTCCGGGATGCTGCCTCTTCGCTTGATCAACCCTCCGATCCCACCCCACCCAAGGATTCTACGCCGGAGTCCGACCACGGAGGCGACCAAACTACCATGGGCAGGGATACGAGCCCCGTAAAGCAAAGTATTGATCCCGTCCCGCAGAGCGCCTCTTTGGAACAGGCAAAGTCTGAACTCGATCTCCCGGCTGGCGTCAACGACCACCAATACCTTCCCAAAGTGATCCGACACCTCCACGAGCACTACACTAGGACGAGCGCAACCGACACTGACGGGCTCATCCACGCGTTGTCCGAAGAGCCTGACGCAGTGAACCTACCAGACGTTCCGATTTCAAGAGTCCAGCTTAAATACACCCAAGAAGAGTCCAAGTTGTGGGAACAACTCGTGCCAACCTCGAGCGACGCCAAAGTCGACATTACCCGCGTCGTAGAACAAGTAAAGGAGCTCGCGTCGGTGGAACTACCCCAAGACGAACCCGAACCCGACCCGACCCGAGCCCACTGAGCAAGAGACCGAGCAAGCGGTCGAGCAGCAAGGAGACGAGACTGCGCCCATTAGCGAATGGGCAGCCACATTAGAAGAGCAGTCGGGCCTCATGGCCGCGTCACTTTTGCGCCGTGCGAGTCCGCCCACGACCTTGACCTACACCGAATCTCGGCTTATACTCGAAGCTATGGGAGTCCCGTGCCTCGAGAGTCCCATGCATTACGAGGCCGAGGCGCTCGCTTCGAGCATCGTAATCAACGGCCTCGCCGATCTTGTCGGAAGTGAAGACACTGTACGTCCCATCGTTCTACCGCACACTCGGTCCCGAGACTCACACATGTCCTAGGACGTCCTCATGTACAACGCCCCCCTCTTGCGCCACATGACCAACAAAAAGGTGCCCCTGCAAATAATCCCGCCGTCGACAGAGACCGGTCTCGGCTTGTCTCGGTCCGCATTTGTGGACGCTGCGATTTTGATGGGCACGGACTTTGTTAGGCGACTTGAGAAGGTCGGACCCGCCACTGCTTATCGCCTCATGGGAAAGCATGGGTCTATTGAGCGCATGCTAGAGGAGGAACCCAAGTTCCGTCCGCCGGACGTAGCCGACTATCTTGAGCAGGTACGGTCATTCACATGCTATCGCTTCGGACAAGACGGACTAACGTTGTGCGCAAGGTCAAGGTTGCTCGTATCATTTTTAGCTCGTTGCCACCGGCTCCTTTACCGGAATCAGTCGTTCAAGGAGATTGGGACGAGCAAGCGGTACAAGAGACTATGGCTCACTTTGGGCTTCAAAGGTATATGGAGGAGGAATTAATACCCGATGCATTGTCGGACAACTATTTCATCGAGCAGTCGAAAGAGTCCAGCTGACCGCAGGCACTCGGTGGTTCTAGACGTTGTGCACCGTCAATTTTTCTGACCCTGCTTGTGGACCTCCTATACACTTGTGATATGCTTATTCTGCACGTACTTCTACGCTCTTCTTGCCACTGTACCTCTAAGCACCATGATCTCATGCTCCATGTTCTGGTCCCATGACCCAGTCCTGCACGTTTTTATGATGTCGATTTGTGAATTTGCATATGCAGCGTTGTACCCATTCCATTTAGATTCCATCATCGAACTTTGTTTAAATGGGGTGACACTTCCGAGCATTTGTCCAAGAAGCCCAAACCGAGTGCCAGCGCATATAGCGCTCACCCCGAGCCTACCTGCATATGTACGAACCTTGGGCGGAACATACGCATACAGCGCAACTTTGATATTATATCTAGTAATATAAACTAATCGACAGGACAAACTAAACCCGCGATGGCAAAGATATCATGCGCATAGATGCGAGAGACAACGCACATGATATGATGCCAACCCGTTTAGGTGACCGTACGAAACCCCATAGCGCTCACGCGACTCTCACCACGTCGATGTGAAGCCCTGTGCGAGATAATCGCTAGGCGAGAACCAAACCATATCAGCCTTTGCTCATCTAGCCTCTGTCCTTCACTCACCTCAGACCAAGATCCCGCGCGCGGTCGTGCACATCTCGATCGTCGTAGCCGTAATACGGGCTAGAGAGATCAAACCCGCCACCGGGCATTGGCGCATGGTCGTTCACGTTATTATTGTCAGGATCGGGATCGAGCGCGGGCATGTCCATCGGGCCCGACTCGTTTGACCCCATGCGGGTACCTGCGGCCGACTGGGTACATTCAGCCTCGCCCCCCAAGCCAAGAGTCGCGTCGGCCGTGTCCCCCGGCGCATGTCCAAGCCGCGTTGTTATGTTGCTTCTTTGCGCACTAGTGTCTGATGCCCGGGGTCGTTCTTGGGGTGACGAACGTTCCCTCGGATCCGGACGTTTGCGCCTCGGATCCTTTGTGGATGTACCGCTCGCGTTCTAGGTTAATGACCGAGGATTTAAGAACTCGTTCATTTGGTTCGAGTTGTGCTCACCTGATCGCGTGTGCTCGGTTCATTGGACGAGCGACGCCTCTTTTCCCTGTCTGCAGAGACAGGTTCAGGCGAATCTTCTCGCACCGCCCGTTTTTTGCCCCGGGAGTACCCGTATTCTCCCTAGACGAAATGCAAAAATGAAATCACTTTAGTTATAGACTTGAAAATTTCTGGGGAGGTCCTTGGAGTGAAATCAGGGGCTGGACTAAACGAGAGTCACAGATATTCAACACATCAGGCCGGGTGGCTCAAATGTGTGTGGATTGGAAACGCAACACAATAGTTGGCAGCCGCTAGGGGCGAAAATCGCGCAGAGGCAAGCGAACTTAATCGGACGTGTCCCAGAACACCAGCACAACACAAGTGTGCCGTGAATCGGAAGAGGGATGGGGGATACAATGTTTTTGTGTCTGCTGACCAGGCGGGTGTACAAACTAGGCAAGTAGAGAGAGGGACAAACCTTGCCGTCACCGGTATGTTGGCGCCTCGCAGCGTAATCGTTGATGATTGGGTCAAAATAGTCTTGCCTTTTGCGGTACCGATTCCGCCAGGACTGCCAAGTGTGGCCTGCAGCCCATGGGTAAATGTCTGTCTTTTGGGT
>WSTG01000123.1:0-31160 GCA_019616325.1 Ceratobasidium sp. 394 | reverse complement strand
AATTTATTCGTGGTATGGACCAAGTAACAATGATTTAGACCACTCGCACCGCATATACCCACTATTCTCCCTTGAAATTGGGCTTGCGTTTCTCGCCAAACGCGACCAAAGCCTCAGTTCTGTCTTTGGTGGTGAGCAGTGGTTCGTAGCAGGCACGTTCAAAGTCTAGGCCTGCGGCTAAAGAAATATCTGGTGCTAGCGAAAGTGCTCGTTTTGCGGCTCGTAGTGCGAGAGGGGCTAAGGCGCGTAAAAGATTTAAGAGAGCGCGTAAGTGTTTGTAAATTGATTGACGTACCACTTAAGCTCATTTCGTCAGCCAGCGCAAGGGCGCGATCGGCGGCAGTTTGCCCTTCTTCGGATACATAATCGACAATACCTATGAGCGCGTGTTAATAAACTTGAATTCCAATCCAATTCGAAAAACTAACCCCAGTCAAGTGCCTCTTGGGCGCTGAGAGCTCGTCCAGTGAACACAAGTGCTTTGGCGCGCGGCAAGCCGAGTAGACGTGCTGCACGTTGGGTGCCGCCTGCCCCGGGGATAATTCCTAGCCGAGTCTCGGGTAGCCCAATCTTGGTTACGGTAGAACCTGCGAAAATCAGTATCAAACCCAATTAGTTATTTAGATTCTCTTACCCGCAACTCGCAGGTCACAGCACAACGCCATTTCAAGCCCGCCTCCGAGTGCGGGTCCATCGATGGCTGCAATGGTTGGAATAGCTAGATCTTCGAGAGCGGAGAATGCAGCGCGCAAGTTGGCCAGGAATTGGTCCACGGCACGTTTGTCCATCGAACGACGCTCGACGAGGTCTGCGCCCGCGCAGAATGCTCCTGGGCTTGTTGACCTCACAATCAATGTACGGAGGCTGAATGCCACAGACTGGTTAGTGGGGCTCATACGGTTTCAGCTGGTCACCCACCTATTGTCGTTTTGGACTTCGTTTATAGCTTCTTTGATTTGCTAATGGAAAAGTTAGGAGAGGTTGTGCGGGGTTTCTGGTGAACGTACCTCTACCATCCGAATAGATATCTAGTTGGGGCAACATAAGTGCTATCCATCTCAAATATAAAAGGTGCTTACAGCATTCTTGGATTTGGGTCGATTGAGCGACAAGTACGAAACACCCGGTCGACCTTCAGCCGGCTCCAGAAAAGCGTCATGAGTCTCGGCCTTTGCAGCAGAGGGTGGTGCATTTAGAAAACGTCTGAAAGTCGAGCCAACGGAGCATCGTGACTTGGCTAGGTGTACGGTGGGAGCGATTCGAGCTGCAAGCATTGCGGGTGTGTTGGTAGCTGCATGGTGACCGGCGAGTATTTGTGGTGTGACAGGATCCGTCCCGACTCCGGACGGTGACCCCGATTCGCTAATCAATTCCAATTTGAACTTGACGACATTCACTGGTGCTCTGGGTCCTCATATTTTTGACTGGGGATATGATACGGGCGAGCGTAAAGAAAATTAGAAAGACTAGATCGAGTACTGGGACCTCCCTGTCAAAATTTACTCCCGAGTTTCTAGGACGAAAACGCTCGATTCTGCTCGACGGAGACGACGCCTCACAGAATGTAGTCATCAACAAGGACTTGCTTAAGCCTCATAAAGCGCTCGGAGCTGTCCCACAGGCCAAAACTGCTAGCCAAATCACAATGTCTGACGAAGAGTTTGCTTGGTGGTCAAACCCGTTTTGTGCGTACCTTTGAGGATTGCCTTTCGACTGGATTTTGACCGACTGTCAATTTAGTGCGTATGCTTTCCGGCCCACTAAGAGTGTGTGTCTTGACAAAACGTTATGCTCCAGTAGGTCCGGCCGCTTTCTTGAGTTAACCCACAGAATGCTGATCGTTGTATGTAGATCACTTGATTCGACTTACAGCGACGCTATTGCCAGCCACAGACACCCCAATATCACCCTCAACGCCGGCATATCTAACACCCACCCACCTCCACCACCCTCGTTATGCTACGCGTCCCCAAGGAACAGGAACCTACATTACTTGTTCAAGAAAGGCCATTCCGCTTCTCTCTGGCAAAGGTCGGCACAGAGGAGTGTTTCCTGGGGCAGAGATCCCTGGTTTGATTGAGGACCAGATTACTGCTGGACTCCAGGCTCGATGTGCAGAGGAAGCCGAACTATTAGCGGCCCGTATTAGATCGTCACCCATCCAACAGGGCGCACCGCTTGGACTTGCAGTCCGCCGATTAACAGCGACCGAATACGAGGTTGCGTTAAAAGAAGGGGCGATCTCCGACTCTAATATTTCTGGCGTACTTGTGGTACCCAAGGCCGACGAAGATCTCGAGCCTGCTATCACTCAAAAATCCAGATTTCTCTTGCGAGGACCGCGTTCTTCAAGCCCTACTTCCTCGCTCTCCACTACAAAACTACCAACACCTCGTATACCCATCTTTTTTGGTATAAATTTGTTCCACGATCCTTCCCTTCGGGCGCGCCTAAGAAAAGCTTTGGACCAAGCCCTCAGTGCCGAACGAACGGCACTGCAAAAAGCCCGACCGCACATGTCTGAGATTCAGGCATTTGCGGATATGCCGTACGAAGCAAAGGCTCGGGACGCGTACGCATTGTGTGCATCGAGAAGAACTGATACCGTGCCTCTAGTGATAGCCCTGTGGAGACTCAGGATGTGGGAAGGCGGGGATAATGATTGAGGTAGGTTTGGCATTGCTTCTCCTGCTACTTACTGAGAGCTTAAACCGGACTGTTTGTTTTGCTTACTCCCTTGGCGAAATTAGCTACTCTAATAAAAAGGCATTGATATATGCGCGCAAGTGCGAAAAATGCTGAATCGACCCCCTGGTTGATTTGCTTCCCCGCGCTAATTACCCAAAACATTTAGAAGCCAAACAAATGACGATAGGTACCCCAAGTGACCTGAAGAATCGTGCGATTGTTAAGTTTCGTTGTCACACAAGCCGAAAGACAGGGGCTAGGGGTAGGTATTGGAAATCAAACCAACTCTACGCTTCTTCTCCATCCTCCCTCTACTGCACCATGTCCGAGCACCCAATGACACGCCGTGATACGCGCGTGCGATTTTCCTTCGACCATGGATCGCCTCAGGCGGGCGGTAGCCATCCGGAAAACGACCCAGGATATCCCCGCTCATCATCTTTTCCCATCCTGGAGCCCCAGCCCGTTCACTCTCCTCGCACCCACGACCCTCCGTTTACTCACTCTCGCCGAGCGACCTGGGCTCAACCAAGCCAGTTTTCTCCTCCCCAAGGTTATATCCAGAATCCAAACTTTGACAGGTATTGGGGCCGGGTTAGAGATGATGCTGACCGTGTTCGGCCTGCACGGCCTGTGCCACCTGGGAGTAGGTTCGACCTCGAGAGCCCAGACGACGTAGGACCTCTGGATCCTTCGCCAATCCACCCTGGATATGTTGGTGGACGAGACAGAGGATATGCCCCTGACACCCGGATTCCTGCTGAGCGGCCCCCTGTCAATCCTTTGGTCAATGGATCACCTAGACAAAGCGACGAGACCTTGCGCAATGACGAACTCGAGCTGGAGCAATTTCCCAAGTCTCCCAACACTCCCAAAGACACGTATTTCAACCCTGTTCCCGGGTATCCTGCTCCCCCGCGAGCTGCACTTCGTCACAGTATACGACGAAGCCACTCGGAAGACTTCTCAGCGCCAACAGCTGCGCGCGGTGGAAGTGGCTCTACACTCGAGGCTGGTCCTGGAGCGCGCCGTGAGCAGAAGGGGATGTTTTCGAAACTGATGCATACCTATGGACTCTCGCGTGGCGAACGCCAGGTTTCACAGGGGACAATCTCTACTGGGGTCGACAGTCGCTACCAAAGCCAAAATGTCAGCCGTGCCAATTCCAACGAATCTGGTAACGCTATTTTACGCATGCGCCGGACACGTCGTGTGGACTCGATGCTCTCGCTGGGTGGAGACGCCTTACTGGACGACGACGATCCCCGGATTACTGGGGTCAAACCGAATCGCATTGATGATGAAAATAAAGCGCACGAAACATTCAAGGCATCTTTGAAGCTCGACAAGAAAATGAAGGACCCGTGCATTGTCTTGAACATCAATAGTGCGTGCCGTCGGGTAAAATGCGGGCAACCTTTTCATAACCAACCTTTACGTTAGCTATTCCCGACCGTCAGAAGTTTATCCTTCGTCTAGCCAAGG
This sequence comes from Ceratobasidium sp. 394, assembly GCA_019616325.1. Classification (NCBI taxonomy): domain Eukaryota; kingdom Fungi; phylum Basidiomycota; class Agaricomycetes; order Cantharellales; family Ceratobasidiaceae; genus Ceratobasidium; species Ceratobasidium sp. 394. Next base: position 26,987 of record WSTG01000123.1, on the reverse strand, counting down.
CATTGATGACTTATGGCGCACCCAGTCACCGTATCGAGTCTCAACTCATCGCTGCCGCACGAGTGCTAGAGATCGACGCATCTTTTGTCCATTTGCCATCTATTATCATCGCATCGTTCGGTGACGCGGCGTTGCACCAGTCTGAGACCCACTTTGTCAAGTCGAGCGGTGGGTTAGATCTCGGAAAACTGCATATGACCCACACCATCTACCGCAAGGTGGTTCACGACGAGATTGGTGCCAAGGACGGGACGATGGAACTCGCGAAGCTGATGCGACAGAAACCGATCTATGGGCTGAGGATTCGGTGCCTATTGGCTCTTTTATGCAGCGCGATCATTTGCCCCGTTGGATTCGGTGGATCGTTCGTGGACATGTGGATATCTGGTGTGGCAGGCATGATTCTTTGTTGGTTGCAGCTATACGCGGCAAGCAAGAGCGCTTTGTACTCTAACGTATTTGAGTGAGTGTATGCGCGTTGGGACCATGACACAGCTCAAACCCGATGTTAGGATATCAGCCGCCATGTTGGTGTCATTCGTTGCGCGCGGACTCGCTAGCCTTCCTTCTGGCATATTCTGCTATTCTGCGATTTCCTCGGCTGGCGTGGTGCTAATCCTCCCCGGATTTATGGTTTGTGAGTGGCCGTTCTAGTGCTGTGCTTCTCACCACTGAGCCCTTGGTTAGTGAGCAGCTCGTTGGAGCTAGCGTCCAAAAACCTCATCTCGGGAAGCGTCAAAATGGTCTACGCCATCGTCTATAGCTTATTTCTTGGGTTCAGTCTCACCATTGGTAGCGACCTCTACTTCCTGGTTGACGTTGGTGCTCGCCATCGCCGGGAACAGGCAACCCAAGCTCTTGACAGCCAGACTATTATCCACGGAACCTTTAAATCCGACAACACCTCGATCTTCCCGTTCAACGGCACTTTTGTTTTCAAGAACGTAACGACGAATCTTCCATCGAACAGCTACTATCAAGCTAAAGGCTGCTACCGCGATAATAGTTGGCCTTGGTATTTGCGCACCCTCCCTGAATGGACCTTGTTCTTCCTTGTGCCTCTTTTCAGCTTGTTTGGGAGCTTTGCGAGTATGCAGCCTCTCAGGAGCGTCCAGTTACCGGTCATGGTTTTCATCAGTTGTGCTGCGTTCGCCGCTAACAAGGTATGTGGATCACTGCACACTAGTCAATTTGTCAAGTCTGAATCGCGAATGGCAGGCCGCCAACCGATACATTTTCGATCGTAGTGACGTCGTAAGTGCGATTGGAGCGTTCGTTGTTGGTGTTTTAGGAAATCTATATTCGCGTGTCTTTCGTGGCACGGCCTTTGTGGTCATGGTAAACGGAATTGGGTTCCTCATCCCGTCTGGTATCGCCGCAGCTGGTGGACTGGCGCAGAATTATCGTGGCTCGGATTCCGATCAGTACAGCAGTGGCCTTTCGCTTGGCTTTCGTATGGTGAGTCCCGGTCGCGCGGCAATGGTATTGAGACCGACAGAATCTTCAGGTTCAAGTTGCGATCGGCATCACGGTTGGGTTATTCGGGAGTGGGTTAATAGTTTACTCGTTCGGGTCTCGCAAGCGTGGCGCGCTATTCGCCTTTTAGTTATCAGAATGTGGAATCCATATATGCGGCCAGAGCTAGGCTTTGGCATTTTCAGCTTGTAATAGTGCCTAGTTTATACTATTTTGCGTGCGATATAGGAAACCACAGTGAAATATTGAGTTATACAATCTGCTCCAGCTCACGAGCGTACTGTAGAACCGAAGCGATGATTTCACGCTTGGGAATGTCAATCTTTTCCTCGCGTTTCTTCGTGAATGTAATTGTTTGCGCAGAGAGATTGATAATCCAGTCTCGCTGTTGTCTTTGTTAGGTAAGTATAGGTCATAGGCGTCTAGACACACACCTGTTGCGCAAACTGCAGCAAATCCGTTGGAGAGTTGAAAAACAACAGCGTCGCCGCATCATTAAGGGGAAGGCTTTCGTAGGCGTTCTCCTCACAGCTCGCGATTTCGTTCCTAAGCCCAGATGAGGAGTCACCTAAATCAATAGAGATGAACATACCTAATGGTGCTCATCAAGCTCTCAAGGAAGAAGCCATACTCTTGCTCGTACCCTGGGAGAGGTTCGCTTCTTGCGTTCCAAACTTTACTATAGCTCCCCTCCATCAGCCAACGCTCGAGGTTTACCGGGTGCTGGATATATGGGTTCGTGAGGGATGGGGCGGGTAAACCCTCGAGGGTAGTATGGAATTCGGCGATACGGTTCTGGGTGAGAAGGCGAAGTAGGTTGAGGCCTTGTAGAGGTAATTCCCGTGGTGAAGCACCGAGTATGCCTGCATAATCCGTGTAGAAGGTTTGCAGTTGAGCAAAATAACGATCGAACGAAGGAATGTCTCTTGCTCGTAAGGACCAGAACGCTCCTAGTTCCAAGATCTCGCCTGGCACAGATACATAATCGGAACAATATCAGTGGCATAGGGGTCAAACACTCACGAGTAATCTCGAGATCACTGGGATTTGGAGACCCCTGGGGGAATAGCAGACCCGCTTCGACCAAACCAACCTAGATAAATTGTGGGTTTATTATTTGTAGTATGGGAGTATTCCGCGTGATTACCTTGAGCTGCGCCAAAAGTTGTCCGCACTTGGCCAAATCTTGGGGTTTAGACTCCCACGCTTGTTTAAGTTGTCGGTATGGTTGGGCAAGTGCTTCAGACATCTCAGTATGGTGAAGCTAGAGGCGGTAGGGGTGGTCAAGGTCGGAGCGGGAGCTGATTGGCTTACGCGTCTATTTGGCCGGGGTTACGCGTCTCGATCCGGCGCTTGTAGCTTTGGGTCTCCCCACCACCAGCATCACTAGAAACTACAATAGTATGGACGTTCCAGATGTACAAGCATTGAAGAAGGGTGAAGTAAACCTAGGGGTAAGCAGTCAATTTTTGCACCTCGTAGTCACTACCCGCTCAACTCATATCATGTAGACTTCCATTATGGCGGTTCAGTTCAAGGATGGTGTAGTTATCGGCGCAGATAGCCGTACGACAATGGGTTCCTACATCGTGAGTCTCCTAAAACATCCCATTTGAGCACTTAGTAACTGGTATATAGGCCAATCGAGTGACCGACAAGCTCACTCACGTACACGATCGAGTATATTGCTGTCGATCTGGCTCTGCAGCCGATACGCAGGTCAGGCGGTTGAACACCGCGCCGTTCGCAAGTGATTGACAATCTCGATTTTGTAGGCTGTCGCCGATATTGTCCATTACTACCTCCAAATGTATGAGTAAGTGCAAGTCAAAGATGCAGATACAAGCTACGTCAATGACACTAGCGGTTCGCTCCCTTAGGCAGCAATACGGAACCCGCCCTCCTGTACATGCTGCCGCCACACTGTTCCAAAAGCTCTGCTACGAGAACAAGGATAATCTTTCGGCTGGAATTATCGTTGCTGGGTGGGACAAGGAGGTCGGCCCGAGTGTGTACAATATCCCCGTTGGTGGTGGATTATTCCGACAGCCATGGGCGATTGGAGGTGAGGATCTTCTAGCCGCTCCTAAAATACCCTGCTCAAGCTGTGTTTGCTAGGCTCTGGGTCGACTTATGTATACGGGTATTGCGATGCGACATACAAGGAGGGATGGGGGCGCGATGAAACAGTAAATTTTGTCAAGAATAGTTCGTATGCTTTTTAAATTTGTATGGCTCTTACTGATCGACACCCTAGCCTTGGCCCTTGCCATGTCGCGTGATGGTTCCTCGGGTGGTACGATCCGTATGTGTGTCATTACCGAGGAAGGCGTTGAGCGACATTTCATTCCTGGGAACGAGCTCCCTCGATTCTGGGAGGGCAAGGAGGTCCTGAGCAATGAGGTGGCTTCGGCCGTGGCACCTGTGAAGATGGTTGAAACATGAATATCGAATACTGCCGTGTTACATTCAGGCTGTGGGGCTATTGCCTTCAACCAATTTGTATGCGCATTGAGAAAAAAGGGGCTGCCTGAAAATTCGACAATACGAAGGTGTAGAAATCGGTTGAGCCCAGCTGAAGGTAACGAAGGTTGATTTCACTTCCTTTTACAACAATACAGGGATCTAAAGGTACACAATACAAATTGCTAGATTCAAAATGAGCCTTGGTGCTCTTAGTTCTAAGGTTATGGACACGAGTGCGTTTAGTTAGCTGCCCGCGAATTACAGTTTACTTATTGTGGACCGGCGCCCTTAGAGTAAAGGAATGAGCTGATGCAACCGCAGCTACAACAATAATATATCAGGGAGGCGTCCACGCAAAAGATCGTAACTTACAAATGACAAACAGGATCATCCAAACCACGTTGCCCTCCAGGATATTACTCTTGATCGAGAACTCGAATATCGACAATGTGATAACCGGGGCCATGCACTGACCAATTGCGAGGATCGACTGTGAGATGCCTAGAGATAGCATACGCCCAGTGAGACCGAATCGAGAGACAACCCCAATAACTCACCAACGAGCTGGGATAGCGCTTGGGGAGAGGGAGCAGCCTGGTTCACCATCATCGCCACACACGCTGAAGAAAGATGGTGTGAGGATAAACCCAATACATGCGTTGTTCAGTGCACATACTAGTGCAATAATTTCCAAACCCGACCTGGATAGGCAGCATCAGCGATTATCCCGGCCAAAACATAGGGCCCACGTACCACGATGAAATGTACCCCCATGACCAGGTTCACCCAAAAGGGACTCACACCAGGTGTCCGAACCATCAGGTTTAGCAGAGGGAAAGAAAGGGTAGTGGCGAGACCGTGTATGGACAGGCTATAGGCGTACAGTCGGTACACTCCGAGTCGACTCTCGCAGTAGGCAAACGGAACCAGAGCGAGGAAATGGACCACAGCACGAACTGAAATATACGTTCCGATGATATTCTCCGAGGCTCCGAGACCACCACTTGAAATAGGCGTGAATGCCCACAGCGGAAAGAGTGCAGAAAAGGATACTGAATGTGACGCTTAGTACCAGAAAATTCAAACTGGCACAATTCAGACGTACTGCTTATGAAGTACATGATCCAAGATGAAATTAAGAGCTGCGCCACGCGCGATGTGAACGGCGTCGGCTGGAGTGGGGAAGATGACAGATGAACGACGGGTTCCAATGTCGCCGAAACCATCTTGGGGATTGGCACATCTTGGGTGGTTGTCACAGCAGGTCGCGGGGTCCCCAAGTTCTTTAAAGGAGGAGTCACCGAGCCATACCCGTCCTCCAGTTGCTCGTCGATTTTGCCTAGATGTTGCATTCCAGGAGCGGTCTAAGGATGCAAATTCGAGGGATTAAATATGTATAGCCAACGAGCTTACCTCTGGGAGACACCATGAAATCATATATACCCCACCAAAACACAGCGCTGCCCCTCCAAAGCAAGGCAAGGCATATGGGTAAGATTCCCAAAAGACCGTCTTGAACCAGGGGTGACGAATTGCCGGGTGTGCAAGAAGCGCAGGAAAGATCGGACCTGCCGGGATAGTTAGCCTTTGGAACTTACATACAGGTTGCAGCTTACTGATTAACTGTCCTTCAGTCAGGAACACAGAGTTAATAAGGGCGGAGTGGGTATCAATGACTATGAAAACTTACCTACACGATATGCCGCATTCACAGCCGAAAGTGCAGCTCCGCTGTTACCGTTGTCAGCCAGGTCGCCCAGTACGGTGACCGTGGTAGACCAAGCAAGCTGAGGACCGAGGGCATATACAATAGATCGGCAGGCGATGAGACCAAACAGCGTCCGGCTCATGCCAAAGAATGTTTGGCCGATTGCTACTCCCAGAAGAGCGCCGTGTATCACGGCCTTGCGGCCCCATAGATCAGCGACCACACTACCAGGAAATATCATAGCAAATCCAAAGAACGATGCGACGGTTTCCTACAATCCATCAACTGATCAGACCGACCATCATGATATGGATAAAATAAAACTTACTATGAGCCCAGAGTAGAATCCAACAGATTCGGGATTAGGAGCAACACCAATGTCGACGATCAGTTGGTCTGTATATCATGTAACGAGTTGATCACGCCCGCGAAGAGGTTGCCTCACTTATAAACGGCCACGTTAGTTCGGAACCGGCGGTAACGACAACCATGAGTGCCGACAGCACTAGCACAATCGACCAGCGGAATCCGGGCTTTGCCGGTAGGAGAGGAAGCACTTCCAAACTCCCCGGCGCACCACTACTCGTTTGTCGCATACTACTGGTCCTTTCGACAAAGTCTAGCTAGGGGAGTGAAAGTATCGGAACCTATGAGGGATGTCGGAGTCTGAGAGTGTGCAAAAATTGAGCTCTTAGCCTAGCTGGCCTGAAATATAGTAGGCGGCGTGCAGTACAGTAGATAGCAGTGCCCTCCAGCCGGATGACGTTCACCCCGATAGAAGCCCCCAGATCGCTTAAATCAGTCAAGTGTGCGATTCGACCGAAGATTTAGTCGATATGGTCGAGTTTTGGCGCCTCGCAATGGAAGCAAGGTTGGTACATGAATGGAATGTGTTCACCCAGATCCGGACTCGTTGGTGCCTAGTCTAGAGGTTGGCCGGGGTCTGTGAAAGTTCCTTTTGGATGTGCCGTCAGTCGGACACAGGGGAGTACGCCTAGGTAGTAACATCACTGAAGGAGCGGCAGCCTTGGCCTATCTGCAAAGTAAAATCTTTATCATAAGCTGGACAACGCCCGAGGACTCAATACCCGAGGCGCTGAGCGCTTTGCTTGAAGGGTTGGCTGAGGGCACGTTTTCCGCAATGGTTCAACCCAGGGGAGGGGGCCAACAAATTCCGAATACTATCTCGCCACGGTACCTTGCGTCAGGTCGACCGAGGGATGGTTGACCTAAACCTTGTTCGAGATCAACGCGCATACAGGCACCAGTTTCCACTCAGGTTAGTTGTACACTAGGGCGATGGAATGGTCATAAATTTGTTGCAAGTCGGTAATTGTGAAAATTCCGATGAATACGTCCCACAAAAATTAAGCTAATGGCTCGATAATTTGAATGGTAAGAGACATATAGCCCGCGAAACGACTTGACTAACTCACAGGGAGCAAAGCTGTTCGCTTAACCTGGAAGATAGTAATGCTCGATTTACATCATAAACGGCGTGGGCTGGAATAAAAGTAGTAACCTCGTTCTGATAGTTCGCAATCAAAGACGAAATAGTCGTGGGATAACCTGAGTAAATGTAAGTGAATGTTCTAAGCCCCCGAGTATTTATTCGCTGAATTACCTGATCTGCGAACGTATACTTGGTAAGCGAGAGCGAAGTCCTAATGTTGTTAACTCGGCCAATGGGTGGGATGATAATATTTACCGAGCTAGATATCGTGATGAGCCAGGGTGCCCAGCCGCCGGGATGTCAGCAGGAGGCGGAACTGGTACGAGCTCTGGGATCTGAGCGACATTTTACCTGAGATCGGTTGGTTTCTCCGACTGTAGCGCCAACGGAGCTGTTCTTTCTGATGTTGAAAACGAAGGCGCAAGCAACAGGTATTCAGTGAGTTCTCGAACACTGGCTTTGAGATAAGGGATAACAGACACTGTAGCATGTAAACAAGCGCCTTTATATTCAGTGGGTTGAGGAGTACTCACAAGCCGTATGTATTGCATATCACGGCCACATCATTCATGTGGTATTGATACGAGAGGTTTAGGGGGTTCGAGTTTGCAACACCCAACACGGTGTACGGCTAGCCCCGAGGAGGGTTGGGTTTGATCTGGCCTATCTGAGCACATTTGCTTCAGCTCGCAAAGCTAGCGATAAAAAAACACAGATGGCATTAAACGAAGTTCTTCGTTGGCTGGGACGTACATTCTAGGGAAAAGGAGCTGAAGCCTGATTTACCGAAAAGTTGGCAAAAGGTTCGCACAGTTGCTTTTTGAGTGAGGATTCGGGAGAACGCGAGGGTGAGCCTAATGGCGCGATCCGCTAGGCCTGGAACGTTCTTGATCACATCCACCTCGGTCATCGCGGTCTCTCGAACGCTCCCGCCTACGCGAATCTGTGTCGGGAGATTTATGCTTGCGTCGGGAGCCTTCTTTTGCCTCACGTTTGGCTCGTTTGCGCTCCTTTCGTGCCCTGCGCTCTTCGGGTGTTTCGTTCGCACGATCGCGTTTCTTTTTCGATTTTCCTTTGCCTTGAGCCTTGGCGAGCGCCTTTTCCTCTCTTCGCTTTTGCAGCAAATAGCTAGCCATAGGATCCTCCGGGTCAATGGATGGGGCTGTCGAGACCGATCCATCGTCCGATTCTTCCTCTACCTCATCTGTCAAGTCGGGTAGGTGAACCCATAATAAAACATCATCAGGGCCTCCTTACCTCGAATAAGCAGGGGTTTCGCATTGAGGCTTTGTTCGGTAGATTCTTGCATCTCGCCATCTTCGCCTTTAACCTTTGGTTGTTTGTAGTTCTGAACATGGTCTACTCGTAAGGTTCGGCCGAGCACCTGGGCGCCGTTAAGGTTGTCGACGGCCAGCACGGTGGAACGTTGGTCCTCGTACATTAGAAAGCCAAATCCGCGTTGCTTCCCGGTCGTTTTGTCCCGCGGAAGGTTTACGTCCATTACCTCGCCAAATCTGTAAAGGATAGTCACACACTCATCGAATATGGACTCCTGGGGCGCTTACTGTGAAAAGATTGTAATCACGTCTCCTTCTGTCATATCCAGGTGAAGTCCTCCAATAAAAACATATGCAGAATCTTTAAAGGGCTTGGTCAATTACCGCTTAGTATGAGTCTAGTAATTATGACTTTACCCTTGTATTGGTCGTGCCACGAGGCTCCATGTGAGCCTAGGTCCAGCTCTCGGTCATTAATGGTGTTTATTTCCTTGACAACACTACGAATTTTTAGACTTGGGGGTAATTTGATGCAAACGTAAAGCACTTACTTCATGAGAGCAAAACTCGAGGAGAACAATACACAATCTGGGTGGTAGCGGTCAAGCACGATCGAGTAGGCGCCAGTATGTGTACAAACAAACAACCACTTCGAAGGTCCACAAACAAACATAGCACATGTGTTTCCGTGCCGCCACGTCAATAGCAACTTACTGCCCTGCGAAAGGCTAATTGCGGTCTGGACCAATATGTCGGGCTTTCAAAATGCACCTATAACCAAAAGTACGCACCAACTAGCTGATGGAAACATTTATGTATTTATCGATCGAGTAACCAGGTCTGATGATTTTTACGGGGAGCCTGAGTCTTATCGTTGGGCTTGCCGACGCAAGACATTACTTTCACCTCCAACTAACTCCTCACATCTCAAGGGACCACCAGGTATGGTAGCAGTTGTCAAGCTCCGTAGTTTGCGTTACTAACCAAACCGGAAATAGTACTGGCGACTCATAACCAACCAACTCGCGTTCACAAACTCTAGCGAGCTCTTTTTATGTCAGATGCTGCTATATAACGTAGCAGTGGGGATTGAGCGAATGTTTGGGAGTGTAAAGTATACTGTGAGTCTAACCGCTTTGAAACCTTCATCCCAGTTGAAAGTACTCACGACTGGCAAGTCGTTTTTATTAGCCTCTGCCCTAGTATCAACACTACTTAACTTCGCATCCCTCCTGCTACTCCATCGGTTGGGTGTCAATTACATCCCATCTGGCCCGACTCCGATCCTGTTTTCTATCTTATATCAGTATCACCGCGTGGTCCCTTCAGCATACATCTTCCGCATCTTCGGGGTTCGTACAACAAATAAGATGTTTACCTACCTTATCGCGCTCCCAGTATGTTCCTTGCCAAGTACTCATCATGCCACTGGTCTCATCACTTCTTCCTTGTGGACAGATAATAACCTCATATACCCCGGGTAGCATGTTGGCCGCCTTCATCGGCTTGTGCACAGGCGCACTCTATCGCTCTGGCCTCACCAACTTGAAATCCTTCCGTGTCTCGCCATGGATTGTCTCAACCATCTCATCACTCGTTGGTTCTTCCCGCCCTCCGCATATGCCTGCACGCGCTATGCCTGGGGAAAGGCCGCCGTTTGCGAGTGAACAAGTCCTTACTAGGAGAAGGACAAACGAAACAACGGACGATACTGTGGGCCAGGCTGCGCCTGCAGGAGAAGCGGGAGCCACGCGTGGGTCCGTGATGAGAGAATGGGTGGATGAGTTGACCGGGCGGAGAGACGGCGGGAGAGTTCCAAGCGCAACCGAGATTGCAGAGTTGACCGCCGTGTTTCCGCACGCGAGGAGAGAGGAGATCGTGGATGCGCTCCAGAGAAGGTATGCTACATACTTTGCTCCATTCAAGTCAACTTATAGTGTTCGGCAGCCAAACCGTTGACCAGGCGGCGAGTGTATTATTGACACGTCCGTCATCATAAATGCAATTCAAGATTCATGAACATATAAGCGCACAAGAACCACCTCAATAACACGCTTAATTCTCCTCCTCTGGCGCTTCTTCCTCGACAACCTCCTCTTCCTCCTCGCCCGTGAAGGCACTCATTGGCACAGCATATAGCCGGATAACGGACTACAAGCCACTGTCAGTGCGTGGTCACAAAAACAGGCAACTCGTGAACTGACCCTGTTCGGGTCTTTTACAAGTACGTATTTGCCTTCGGGTTGCTTCATACAGAGATCGGCCACTGTGCGAACGATACCCCAGCCGTTGGTCAAGTTGACGTTGAGTTGACCTGCAAAATCGGCCGGCCGCATCGTCGCTGTCGAAAGGATGACATGGCGAGCGTTGTCGCGTGAGTTTGCGCGGGAAACATAGCTGGAAAGGGCGGCGATTAGCCTCCCGCCTGCTCAGCCGCGATACCCAAAGCGTACCCAATCTTCAAAACCTCAGCACCGGCCAAAATGCTCTGGACTGCCCACTTTGCGAGCTTGCAGCTGTTGTTCTTCATCTCGGTCGCCACAACGGCACCTCGCTGGCTGTCCAGCTTGGTTCTCCAATCTGGTGCTCCGCCTGCGCCCTCTGCTCGCGAATCAAACTCGTTCAACGCCTTGATTGTCACTAGACCCGCATTGTCGCCCTTGCCCGATGAGAGCTTCGTCTCCCCACCAGGAATGAAAGCGTCCACCTGGGTTCGGACAAGAGCCTTGATATCTTCCTCCTCGGTCACAGAGAGGTCGAAGAGGCGGTAGCGATATCCACATGAGGCGAGGGGTTCGGTCTCATCCGGTCCGTAGAATGGGTTGGGCTTGGGGAAGCTGATGGCTGAAGACTCTTTGACTGTCTGGAAGGCGAAGTTCTCGTTGATGTATGTCGCTTCGAGATGAAGTGAACCAGCAGAGTTGAGGCTATCTTTATCTTTATCGTTGTCTGGTGGGGGGTCGGCCGCGTTTTCGTTGACGGTAACAAAGTCTAGCCCGGCGGGTGAGTTTGGGCGGCAAGGCATCCTGGATAGTCTACTTACCGAATGGACCACCATCGCGTTTATCAAAGAATAATTTGTTCCCCTCACGAAGGATAACAATATCCCAAGGGTATACAGATCGCGTCGCGCACATCAGCAAGCTGAGAATCCCGTCCGTGGCATATATAGTCGCGGTATCTTTGTTGGCAAACTACAAAAGGATAAGCAGTGCGTTCCCGCCGTGTATCCGCCGCCACGAACCTGCTGAATGATAGGGTCGTCGCTAGTTGTGGTATTGTACTTGATGCGATCGATTATTTGCAGAGGCTTTTCGTTTTTGGTGTTGACACGGTCATAGGTTTTGTCATACGCGTAAATTTTGCCGTAAGATTCCCTACCAACGGTGGATATAGTTACTATTATGGCGAGGAATTTCTGCACTTACAGAGTCTCAGGTTCATCGACTTCAAGACGCAGCTTGGATAGACGAGGAAACTCGATCTCTTCGAGGATTCTCCAGCTGGGGCTGATAGGAACGGAGGATTCACGGGTACGAGAAGGCTAATATACGAGAGCATAAGAAAATATTCAACAAAAAATAGCCGAGCCCACCTTATCCCAATCCTTCCACCCTCTTCGTACAGGCGCCCGGGTAGCCCCTCGTGCAGATGTTGCACCCCCACGACCTGTTCCGCGAGTTGTACTCCCACCCCGTGTGGAAGTTCCTCGGGCACCGCCACGCCCACGACTAAATCCACCCGGCCCACCACGTCTAGGAGCAGCAGCCCTGTTGTCCACAACAGAGAAGGATGCCTCATCTTGCTCGTGGATATATGCAAATGCGTTTGTAGATCCAGAGCCATAGGCGGGCTGCCCGTCGCGCCTGTTCCCGTATCTCTGCTGTGTGCCTACGGGTCCGGTACGGCCATCCCTCACATCACTTTCGGTCCAGTCCGCAAATTTGCCCAACTTGTCAGTTTTGGAAAAGGGCGCGTAAGGGATGCTACCGACAAGGTGAATACGGTTTAAGGAACAATAAATTACCCTTACTCCTTAAACTGCGCAGGCATGTGCAGCGCGGAAGGTCCCCACGATCCATCTGGGTTGTCCTGGATAGGCGGGAGCACAAACGAAAGCTGTGAGTTGTCGGCCATTGCAGGTCAGGAGCGAGATCGACATGGCAAATTTCGGATCACGTGACTGATTTAATTACATATCGATCGGGGATTTACTTGTCCCCGTTTATCACTCTCGTCAAGATGTCAACTTACCAAGTGGCTATACTTACTGGTAGGAAATTTGTAGCTTCGCTGTAGTACGCCTAACCCGGTGAATAGTCAGTGACACTGCTGCCAAAGACTCGTCACAGGACAAGTCTGGTCCCACGATACGAGATGTCCTAGCTGGTGCCTCCGGCTTTTCCTTCGAGGTTGACCCTCCGGTTATTGTTCCAGACGATATTGGAGCTATACAGCGCACTGTAAAAGGATGGGCACTCGGTGGAGCGTACGATTGGATCATCACTACCGGGGGCACGGGATTCAGCGCCAGGTGAGGCACTTTGCCCTTATGGAAGTTGTATAGTCACAATAACATAAGATATTCATCAGAGATGTGACTCCCGAGGTATCTCGCAGCCCTTTCTTGCGTCTACTCAGCTAACACGTTCCCATGACAGGCAATTTCGCCGCTGCTCGAACGTCCTGCTCCGGGTCTAGTTCATCTGATAATGGCCGGATCTCTTGATTACACACCTCTTGCAGCCCTCTCTCGGCCCGTTGCTGGAACTATTAGGAACACCCTGGTCATAACACTACCTGGAAGTCCGAAGGCTGTCAAAGAGAACCTAAATACGCTACTTAGCGGAGGCGTCATTGGACACGCCTTAGATCTACTGACTGGGGGTAAAGAAAGCGCCAAGGTGCACGCCAAACTCGGTCTATCGAGCAGAACCCCCGAGGGACACACCCCCAAACATAGTCATCACCACCATCACCACCATCATCATGCACATGGACATCAAATCCCAACTCCTCGGACCACACTGTCTCACGATCCCAGTCTACCGGGTAAGATTCCCTTAAACCGCGACTACATTTCTGGCTCATTTGTCTGCCCAAGCCTCCCAGAGGCACAGGGTATCGCCATATCCACTTATCTCGATGGAAGAAGCTATCAAGCTAATACTTGACATCTCTCAACCTCTGGAAACTGTGACTTTGGACGTCAAATCGAGCCTCGCGGGGCATGTACTTTTTGAAGACGTTACATCACCTCAGCAGATACCTCCTACCCCAACGACAAACGTCGATGGGTACGCTGTACAAGGTGCGGCCGTCTAATCTTATGGGCCTACATTCACTCATATGTTAGCTTGAACCTAGTACCGTACAAGAAAGGAGTGTTCAAAGTTCTCACGCCTGCATCATTTACACCCTCGACGCCAGTTCCGCCCGATTCTGTATATCGAATTAACACCGGCGCGCCACTCCCTCCAGGCACCAGTGCGGTCATCATGGTCGAAGATACTCGCGTTGAATCTCAGTTTACTGCTGAAGAAGGCCAGGAAGGCGAGGAAAAGGCCATAGAGCTCCTAGCCGAAATAGATGTTGGAGAGAACGTTCGAAAGGCTGGGTCGGATGTACACGCAGGAGATCAAGTGCTGGCTGCCGGGGATGTCGTAACGAGCTTGGGAGGAGAAATTGGAGCGTTGGCATTCATAGGGCGCAAACAGGTACGTTGGTTTTGGCTCATGTATGCGGCAAATCAATGAATCCATTATTGTAGGTTGCGGTGTATAAGAAGCCAGTCATTGCGCTGCTGAGCACAGGGAATGAGTTGGTGGACTTGCAGAATCAGTCCTCTCAAAGTAACACCGAGCAGTGGGCCGGAGTTTGGGATACAAACCGGCCGAGTTTGAAAGCCGCCTTGGAAGGGCTAGGATACCAAGTTGTAGACCTGGGTATTGTACACGATAGGTTCGTCCAATACTATTTCTCTTTGACTCCGTGCTCATTCCATGCACACTAGCATTGAAGCACACCTAAACGCCATGACAACAGGCCTCGCCCAAGCCGATGTACTTATAACCACGGGCGGGACAAGCATGGGCGCATCGGATCTTCTCAAGCCACTTCTCGAGCGTCATCTTAACGGCACAATTCACTTCGGGCGCGTAGCGATGAAACCAGGTAAACCAACTACCTTTGCAAGCGTTCCGTCCCCTGTGCATGGCGGGCGAGACAGGCTGGTTTTCGGGCTGCCTGGGAATCCAGCCTCGGCGCTGGTAACATTCTTTGTATTTGTTTTGCCTGCGCTGAGGAAATTGGGTGGCTGGAAAAGGGAGACCGCAGAACTTCCTCGCCTACCCGTAGAGGTAAGTGAGATCTTATTGGTGCCGGATATCGTGGATAAACTTTGTCCCCTAGCTTACCGAGTCGCTCCCACTCGACCCGCGGCCCGAGTTCCACCGCGTGCACGTTCGAGTTACACCCTCTGGGCTGAAAGCATTTTCAACCGGCGGCCAGAGATCCAGCCGAGTTGCTTCCTTGGCTGGGGCAAACGGTTTAGTGTGCTTGCCTGCTTTAGTGGAAGACGGGCCAAAGGTACTGGAAAAAGGAGAAGTAGTCAAGGTCGTGATGATTGGCGAGCTCCAGACGTGAAACTTGGCATGTAAGTAAATGAATATTGAATGAATAAGAGAGCAAGTGATCAAAGAACGCAATTATCGAGATGAGTAGTATGGTATATGCAATGTAGTATATGCCGTAACAGGAGTAAGTCCCGCCCTCACTTGGCAAACTCGTCCCTGACTAATGTTCCGACATCGGCTTCGTTCGGGGCCAGCAAGTTGCCCACATGCTCACACTCCGGAATCATATAACCACCCCATCGCTCGGCCTGTTTTTGTGCCGAGTCCGAAATCTTCCCAACCATGCCTGCAGCGAAATCTTATTGGAATGAAGTGGGAGCTCCCGAGTTTGTGTTCCAACAGTTCGCGAGTCGTAGGTCAACTATATACGGAAAGAAAGGTGTTGTAGCGTGCTCGCAGCCTTTGGCGGCGGAAGCAGGATTAGAGATTTTGAGGAAGGGCGGTAATGCAGGTATGTGACTTGTAACTATAGTTGTCACAAGATTGTTATCTTACTCTCTTCGAAGCCGATGCTGCTGTTGCTGTTTCTGCAGCACTGAACGTACGTCCCCCCCTCCCCTCATTCCTTATCGCACCCAAATAACAAGATTTCTTGGGCGACAGATCACCGAGCCTTCGTGTTGTGGAATCGGAGGGTCAGTGCTTTTTTGTCAACATCGTCACCCAACATTAAGGTCAAATACTGTTCGCAGAGATGCGTTTTGCTTGTATTACGATGCATCCAAGAAGGCGGTGCGAGCTCTCAACGGCTCTGGTCGCTCTCCCAAAGCCCTCAGTATCGAAGTAGCTCGGGAGAACGGCGCCACGGGACGCAAGCTCCTCGAGACCGATCTGAATTCTGTGACGGTCCCAGGTGCGGCGGCGGCATGGGTGGACACTGTTGAGAAGTTTGGGAGCGGGAAGGTGTCTTTGGAGGATGTGATGGCACCTGCTATCCAACTTGCTGAAGAAGGGTAAGAGCCCTATGCGAAACCGTACCCTGGTGTCCTAACTCGGCGATATTAGCGTCCCTGTATCCGAAATTCACTCAGCCTTGGTAGGTCTCTTGAATCTGGACCAACTTGCGCTAACCTACTACCCCCCTGCAGTGGAAACGCTCCGAGGATCTCATCAAACAAGCTTCACCATCGTTTGAGAGCATGCTGCTCAATGGTCGAGCCCCCCGTGCTGGCGAAGTCATGCGTTTCCCAGATTTAGCGCGCACGTTCCGGACACTTGTCGGCGAGGGCAAAAAGGGATTCTACACTGGACGCATTGCTGAAGCGATTGTTGAACTTATCAAGAGTAAGGGGGGCGTGATGGAGCTCGAGGATCTTGCCGCGCATGATACCGAGTTTGTCGAGCCGATCTCGTACACTTATGCCGGAGAGGTCGCTCTGTACGAGGTATGTAGATTGGGAAGCGAAGTGGACTGGGCTCAAATGCTCCTTTATAGTGCCCACCAAACGGACAAGGAATTACTGCGCTTATGGCGCTTGGGATTCTGGAAGCGGCTCAGGAATCTGGCAAAATCAAGCCGTTGCTTGAGATGGAACATAACTCAGTCGAGTACCTGCATTCTCTGATTGAAGCTCTTCGGTAGGTACATCGTTAAATCCCTTACTGTTTATGACTTAAAAAGGCCCCTCTGATCCAGTCTGGCGTTTGCGGATACGCAGTACTATGTAACAGACCCAGGCGCAGTCCACGTCCCTGTTAAAGAGATGCTCAGCAAGGTAGGTGCTCCGCATACATCGAGAGTAGTTTCTAAAATCTGCTACTTAGGAGTACCTCAAGGAACGCGCGAAGTTGTTCAACCCAACTGCGTCTATCCCGGATGTTCATCACGTATGATACCCTCGCGGCGGTTTATAATCGCCACCTTACTAACAGTACTATGGGTACAGGGAAATCCTATCCACTCGACAGACACTGTATACTTCAGTGTCACGGACCAATGGGGCAATGGATGCAGCTTCATTCAGTCCAATTACGCTGGGTTTGGTACCGCGGGTACGTGTGTATATTGTGCCTTTGGGAGCACACTTTGACACAAACTCGATGTAGCCATACCGAAAGGGTGTGGTTTTACACTTCAAAACAGAGGGTCTGGGTTCGTCCTCGAACCGGGCCATCCTAACCAGCTAGTAGGAGGAAAGAGGCCATACCACACGATCAGTGCGTCGACTGAACACTTAAAATATACCTGTTTAACTCTATATGGCTAGTCCCCGCCATTGCGACGCGCGGAGACGAACTCTTCCTCGTGTACGGGGTGATGGGTGGATTTATGCAGGTTGGTGACCTACTGTGTTGTAATTACCACCAATTATCTGCTAATTTTTCACGCACGCGACAGCCTCAAGGACACATACAAGTTTTACTCAACATTCTTCGCGGCTTCAGCGTTCAATCCGCTCTCGACGCGCCCCGCTTCTGCATTTCGGCCGGTAGCCCTGATGCACCAGTCGCCAACTCTTCCAAAGCGGGCGATATCAACAGCGAAGTTTACTTTGAGGAAGGCATTCCGGCTGAGACAGTCGAGGAGCTCAAAGGTGAGTACCCATATTAGTGTCAGTGCGACGCGCATATATGAACGTCTTTTTGGGGGTTGTAGCAATGGGTCACGATGCCCGTTTGGCATTAGGATTCAAGCGTATAATGATGGGCAGAGGACAAATTATTCAAAAACTGTCGAGCAAGGAGTTAGTATGGGCTGCCGGATCCGATCCTAGAGGGGACGGGCATGCCGTTGCGCAAATTTAGTTAATTGCTCATGTTGGGCAGGCTACTCGTTTGAAGCAAATCCTCCGCGTATTCAAATCTAAATACAAGTTCACATCGAAATCTACTGGGTCTGCGTTCATGAATATTGTTTCTGGATGAATTTGGCAATCGTGTTGAGCTGGATGTTGCTAGTGCCTTCGTAAATCGCCCCCTGGGTAGTGCTTCAGCGCGAGCGCTATCGGTATAGAAGAAACCACCTTGACTCACAATCTTAGAGTCTCTCCAGAACTTCTCGATTCCAGTTTCGCGAGTGAAGCCAACACCTCCCGCCCATTCGATCGCATTTCCAGAAACTTCTTGCGCAACAACTGACGCGTAATACTTGGCCATGGCAGCTTCCTTGGTAAAGGCTTTCCCCTCCTCCTTGCTGCGACACAAAATCAGTTGGTGACGATTTAACTCGCTATTGTACTCACAGTCTCGCGGCGTTATACGTCAAGAGCCTTGCGGCCTCGATGTTGACGGCCGCCTTGGCCATGGAGTGCGCCATAGCCTGGTATGTGCCGATGAGTTGCCCGGCCTGCTTCCGTTGGTAGGTGTAGGGGACGGTCAAGTCAAATGCACCCTGCGCGAGTCCAAGCATTTGAGCTGCAATGCCAATGCGCCCTTCATTGAGGATTTCAATCGCAATCTACGAGAATCGTGGGTTGAGAGTATCGTTACGGGCATTGAGTTCGTACCTTATATCCTTTACCAAGCTGCTCAGGTCCTCCAAGCAAATTTTCAGCAGGAACTTTGATACCGTCAAAGTTCAACACGCAGGTTGAGCTTGCACGAATACCGAGTTTCTGTTCTTTCTTTGCAATTTCGACTCCAAGCTCCTTGGGTATGACAAAACATGTGATGCCTTTATATCCCTTGGAGGGATCCACAGTCGCGAATACCAGGAATATTTCGGCCTCGGCAGCGTTGGTGATCCACATCTTGGAACCAGTGATGGTGTAGTAGGAGCCGTCTTCTGAGGGAACTGCCCGCGTTTGCAGGGCAAATGCATCTGACCCAGAGGCGGGCTCAGAAAGGCAAAATGAGCCGACCTACGAAATAGGATCGGGGGGACGAGGAGATATGATACATCAAATCGGATGGAGGCTGGACAGCGGACATATAGGACGAACCTTGCTTTCGGCGAGTTGAGGTAAGAACCTGTCCTGTTGCTCCTTGGTTGCGTAGGTGCGGAAGATAGTGTTGACAAGAGTATTGTGTACATCGCATAGAACCGAGACGCTAGGGTCGATCTTGGCCAGCTCTTCGATAGCAATGATAGCAGATGTGAAAGAGCTGCCTGCGCCGCCATGGTCGGGGGTTGTCTCGATCCCCATAAGCTACACAAACGGCAAGATTAGACAGCGAAGAATAAAATAGATGAGATCATACGCCATTCTCAAAGAGGCCTTTGACGATGGTTGGATCCATCTTTTCCGCTTCGTCCATTTCTCGTACACGAGGCGCAACCACGTCTTTAGCAAACCTGCTCACTGTTGATCTCGGTTAGTTACAGCCGGGCCGCAGCAATGTTATACTAACCAACATCACGTAGCATGGTTTCCTCCTCAGTAAAGTTGTTGAGCGAGGAGAGGCCGGAAGGCTCATGCTCTGAGCGCGCTACTACCGATGCAGAGAAGCATCTAGGGCGAGTTAGCTACGAGTAAATGTGACGATGTGGTACTAACCTCGCGACCACTGGTCGGACGGCTTGTGACCTCGACGCGGACAACGACGACCTCAGAGCAGCACGGAACATGGTAGAAAGTAGATGGCGGTGGTCTAGAGCTGTGTGCCGGCTATATAACCAGCTGCATGTGATATCTCAAGTCACCTGATTGGGCTCCGATCAGGGTCCGGCGCTATTTCACCCAGCCTGATAAAGCGCCGATCAAAGTGTGGGATCGAGCACAGCCAACACGTGCCCACGGAGTGGCAACAAGGCTGTCTTCGTCGACAAGTATACTGATAGCACTCGTAGTATTTGCACGCAAGTAACATGACTGCATACGAGCTGACTCCAAAACCTGGAACCTATCGAATAGCTAGCGTAGCTACAAACACGGCAATCGAGGTGCTGTCGTTCAACCAGGATCGCGCCGTGGCGTCGGCCTGGCGGGATGAACCGAACCAACATGTGAGTTATGGCACGACCGAACTATTAGCTTAGGTTGAACGAAATATGAAGTGGTTTGTTCAATATCTGGGGCGCGGCTATAAAATTAAGAATTGCCAGTATGGGTGTTATTTGGCTGCACCGAGCAGCAAAGAAGCCACAGTGGTCGGGGTTAGTGACATTCCTACCACCTGGTCCCTAACAAGAACGCATGCGGGGTTCGTGTAAGTCCCTTTACAGTGTGAGCACCCAATCGAATCGATGGCTAACGCGCCGACCTGCACGAAGATCGCGTCATAGACCTACACCATGCCATCCCACATGACTGTAACACCGTAAGTGACTAATAGCTTAAAAGCCCCATCGACAATATAACTCTGATTAGTTACAATTGTCGAAGTTATGGGATTGCCCTGCCCATCGGAGATGGAACTTTGAGCGCATCAGGTGTGTCTCCCGTGGCCCCCCACACTTCAATATAAAGAATTGAAATTCTAATACAATAGTGATGACACTGGCGGCGAAATAGCCGAAACCATCGAAGATCAAGTCAAGCAATTAACACAGGAATTGGCGGAGAAGAATGAGCAGCTTGCGCTCCAGGCCGAGGAGCTGGCAGAAAAGGATCGCATGTTGGCAGCGCTGCGTGAGGCGGGAACTTCGGAGCGCACAGCAAGTAGGCTGGCCGATATTTATGGCAAACTTGACGAGATCGAGAAGCTTAAACGGGAACTACGAGCCACGGTGGCTGATTTGGATGTTGAATATATCGCTCAGGTGAGTTTGGTGACTTGGTGCGTCTAGACGAACTTGTTGAGCTTCGCATGCCAGCGATCAAATAACGTTGGTTGAGAGAATCGCAATATTGACAGTATCAAATAACCGGTTGCAACAAAATGAACACCAACTATATGCGCATATGATACGTATAGTCTGGCCTGCTTTATTCGATAATTCACGCGGTCCGCAAAGGTTTTGAAAGACTAACCGGCGTAAGCATGCCTAGCAAATGTGAACCTAGGACATATGGGTTGCCATTGAACACCTGCGAATAAATAGCTCTACAGGGCGTGGACCAATCAAAAGAACCGATACTAGTTGTTTGTTGATCATCGCCCCAGGTTCCAACACGTGCTTAGCAGCTCGGTGGCAACTCTAGAACTATCCGTATTCACCGACTCGCTGGTACCCACCGACCTCGAACAATGTCCGCATATGATCTACCCCCAAAACCTGGAACCTATCGTATCACTAATGTATTGACGAGCACAGTGATAGAGGTACCAGACTATAACCAAGATAGGGCCACCTCGAGGACCTGGCACCACACCTCAAATCAACATGTAAGTATGTACTAATCAAGTTGCGATATGAGTTAAGTATGAGGCGAAGTGGGTCATCCAATACTCGGGGCGTGGTTACAAGATTAAAAACTGTCGACATGGGGTTTATCTATTTGCTTCCAGCAGCAAAGAGGGTAGCGTCGTCGGGGCCGCCGCCACTCCTACAGTCTGGACTTTACTACGAACGCAAGCTGGGTTTGTGTAAGGCCCGGTTTTGGCAACGCAAAGTCGGGCCCGTCACTAACATCACCATTGGACAGCATTCAGTACGAAGAAGAAGATAGGGCTGTAAACTTGCATTTTGCGTCAGGGGGTGACAACAATGTCGTAAGTAGGCGATTCAACGCTATTAATATCGGTTCTTATTTTGAGCAGTTATTGTTATGGAAGTCGGGGGATTGCCCCCCACACCGGAGATGGAAATTTGAACAAATTAGGTTAGTCTTAGTTTCCAAAAACATGGAGAAGGTTGAACAAGCACTACCACAGCGATGATACTGGGGGCGAAGTAGCTGAAACTATCGAAAATGAGGTCGATCGCTTAAAGCGCGAGCTGGGAGAGAGAAACGCTCAGCTGGAAGAGAAGGACGCGCAGCTTGCACTTCAAACTGAAGAGTTGGCGAAGAAGGATCGACAGTTGGCTGAAAAAGATCGGACGTTGGCAGCGCAAGCAGCTGCACTCTGTCATATCGGATCCCCGGAGTGCACTGCGAGCAAGATGGTGGAGATTTATGGCAAGTTGGACGAGCTTAGGCGGATTGAGCGTGAGGTGTGCAACATGATGGATGGGCTCAGGGCTGAATGCATTAAACAGGTGAGTTTGTGATTCCAATGTCTCAAATTTAAGCATTGAGTTCTGAGTAACCAGCTACCGAATAACACCAAATGAGGAAAAAATCTTCATCTCCACAACTTGGTGTAATGTCATCTCGTTCGAATAAGATCCGAGCGCCACAACATCCGCATGGACTTTACACGTATCCATATGGAGCGATTGGTGTTGTTTTATATATCAAAGACACCTTGATAACTTGAAACTGGGGGTTTAGCGCCTCATATCTATCCTTCGCCATACGAAGGCCACGACCTTGCTGGTGGCCTACCCCAGCATATAAGCACCTGCGCCACTTCGGGAAGGTGCTAGTCTGCTTATCTCAGCATTCACGTGTCCCACCCTCCGTGACGTCGATGACGCGCTCAACATACGCCATTGCCTCGAGTGGCGATCACACTGTGTCGTATAAAAGACCCCGTCCAGCTCGCCGTCTCTTCACCTCCTCGCCACCATGAAGGTTTCTGCTATTCTTGCTACGGTCCTACTCGCCTCGTCTGCTTCTGCGTCTTGGTTCTCTTCAGGTAATTCGTCCTTTTGTTCGTGTTAGTCTCGTGTTGACCGCCCGTGTTCTAGACCCCGCGACGCCGGCCGAGTATGCGAAATGGAACCAGGCTCAGCTCGAACAGTGGCTCAAGGACCACAACATCCAAGCACCCCAAGGTGCCAACCAAAAGCAACTTCGAGACCTCGTCCAGAGCAACTGGGACTCGGCAATGACCTGGTCCGAAGAAAAATATAACCAAGCGTCCAAGTCTTTGCAGGGCCTCCAAGAGTCCGCCTTTGACACGTAAGTAATACGGTTTGTTTACTTCGCGTATCTGACTTTGTTTGCAGGTGGGACGAGAGTCGATTGCGTTCGTTCCTTGTCGAACAGGGAGTTGTCGCGCCTTCTGGACCAAAAGAGAAGCTCCAGCTCGCCGCCAAGCAGTATTACCGCGCCTATGCCTCGGCTGCGTCCTCATTCTCGGCCGCTGCCTCAGCCACCGCGTCTACTGCTGTCTACGGTGACCATAGTTACCAGGCCTCCAAGTCTGCTTCTTCGGCTTCTAGGAGTGCGAGCTCTGTCGCGGCTTCCGCCTCGGCGCGTGCGGCCCAGGCTCTCAATGATTCTACAGATTACGTTTACTCTAGTTGGAGCGACAGCGAGTAAGCACCTTAAGTTCCTATAGTTTGTCGATGCTGACCTATTACTCTTAGGCTTCGTGCTTACCTCGAGAAACATGGCGTGGTCAAGACCAAGGCTGAACTCACTCGCGACCAACTGCTTGCTCAAATGCGCACTGCGTACGCCACAGTCGCTGACCCGGTCTACAACGCCTGGAGCACCTCGTATATGGTGAGCATCGGCCAAATTTTGCGTTGGGTTCATTTTACTAAAAGCGGAGTTTAGCACCAATGGCTGGTTGACCACGGCATCATCAAGTCGGATTACGAAAAGAACCGCGACAAGCTCGTGGCTGAGCTCCAACGCTACTACTATGGAACGACCGATACAGTCTACGGCACTTGGTCCGACAACCAGCTCCGTGACTGGCTGGTTAGTATTATCTCGTATACCCTTCGCTTTTCGTTCTAACACTGCACTAGCTTCAACATAACATTATCAAGTCTGACTCGCAGATCCAGCGCGAGAAGCTTCAGAAGCTCGTCAAGGACAACTACCTCTCGGCCAAGGATACCGCATGGGAGGGCTGGACCGAGTCCGAGATGCGCGAATGGTTGATCACCCATGGTTACCTCAAGACCGAGTCTCAGGCCAAACGCGACGAGCTCATCAAGCTCATGAACAAGAAGTACAATGACGTTAACGTTAGGTCTGCCGAGTACTTGGCCTGGCCAGATGCGCGCTTGCGTGCGTACCTTCGCTCGAATGGCGTTGATGATTCGATGGTCCCTACGACCCGCCCTGGCCTCTTGGTAAGCTTTTGTACGATGGCCTACATACCATCAATAACCGAGGGCTGTTGTATAGCACGAGACTCGCATCCGCTACGTCCAAACTACCAACGCTGTCGAGAAC
The DNA here is from genome assembly GCA_019616325.1 of Ceratobasidium sp. 394. NCBI lineage: Eukaryota > Fungi > Basidiomycota > Agaricomycetes > Cantharellales > Ceratobasidiaceae > Ceratobasidium > Ceratobasidium sp. 394. The sequence continues at coordinate 2,910 of WSTG01000123.1, read as the reverse complement.
ATGCTCCAGAACATCAAGGATACGGTTAACAATGGCGTCGAGTGGTCAGAGGAGAAATTGGGCGCGATCCTTCACATCCTCGGTGGGCAGAAAGTTGCTACGGAGAAGAAGGTACGTCATTTTCCGGTAACCTTACACCTCTTGGTTAATCCTCTCGTCAGGCCCAGGGCGCTTCCAAATATGCGGGTAACAAGGCCGAGCAGGCTGCTTTTGCCGCGTCAAGCCTAAGCGCCGAGGCTGGAAAGAAGACGGCCAGCGCGAAGGCTGAGCTCTAAACTGGCTATTGCAGGCGTTATGTATGAGGAGGACCTGCGATGAGTGATGTGGATCGGAGATGAGAAATGATGGTGATGACACAAATTTTGTATATTTCCAGAATGTATTATTAGGACTTTGCTCGTAATCGGGCGAGTTTGCTGCTCCTAACATGATCTTGATAGCCTTGTTACGTTTCGAGATACGAGAGCTAGTTAGCTCGCGCGAGACCAGTTGCTCTTAGCCTGAGATCAAATAATTCAATCTGGATCGTTAGCCACGCAATAGCCACACAAACCCAACCCTCACGTCTCGGCTATAGCAGAATGAATTGTCATGCACAGCGCCGGAGATCGTGGTTTGTCGGTCTACGTGTGATCCTTTCACGAGGTATACTAGCTGGAGGCTGCGAGGTGGGATGTCGGGTTGTGTTCATGCGCGCTTAATCCATGATGATTGGCGGCGTCAACCAGCCACTTCGGCGCGTGTGGGTTACTCGTCTCTTAAGAATACTGTCGGAATAGGGCAACGTGGTATGATCATTTAGCCCGTTTGGCGTGGTCGGTTGCGAAAAGTGTTGTGGGTGTCAATAGTTTGCAATAACTGGGGTTCAATAGTTTCGCTACCGTTTTAATCTAGCCTGGAGTTTGCGTGGACAGTAACTACCTCATGCGCAGTCGAAAGATGTACATTAGGCTAATACCCCCACGACGATCCGTGGACGAATAGGCTAATAAAGCACTCATGCGAATCCAGAGATCGGCTGTGGGAGGTAGGGCTCCTCTAAACCTTTGATCTCCTCTTCGGTAAGCTTGACATGAACCGCACCTATGTATGTGAGTCGTTAATATGAAGTCCTGGAGTAATCTACGAGATAATCCGACCCACCAATAATATCCTCGAGATTCTTGAGGTTTGTCGTACCGACAATGGGGGCAGACACTACATCTTTGGACAGCATCCAGGCGATGGCTGCTTGTGCCATGCTTATGCCTTTGGATTTAGCGAGGGCTTCAAGGCTGATCGGTGGGACGCCAGGATCAGTTCATTGGCCAAAATTTCAACATAAACGAGGAGACCTACCGGTTGATAATCTCGTTCTCGCTTTCGCTATACTTGTTGGCCACACCCATAAACCTAGGGGGAGTTCAGGATTTACGGTTACTAAGGAGGAACGGTGGGGACTTACGGATCGGTACTCTCCCTCGAGGATTGTTGGGTAAGAGGTCGGGTAAGACGCCCGCGAGCGAGCGGGGACCACGGAATAGCTCCTACTCCAAGCATCTACAACGTTCAAACACCGCTTAGCAAACCTTGACAGACAAGTAAAATACTCGTACCTTGAGTGTAGGCATCATCTCCCTCTCCTCTTCTCGATAAATCAGACTATAGTGGTTTTGCATCGAGATGAACGGCGTCAACTTATTATTGATCGCATAGTTCTGCATTGCGTGGAACTGGTAGGCGTAGCAGCTTGACATTCCGATGTAACGTGCATAACCGGCTTGGACAACGTCATGCAGGGCTTGCATAGTTTCAGCAATCGGGGTGTCGTTGTCGAAGCGGTGACATTGAAGAACGTCGACATAGTCAAGCTGAAGGCGTTCAAGGGAGTGCTTTATTGATTCGAAGATGTGCTAGAAGGGAGACTTTGTTAGAATTGGGCGAATGAAATAGTTAAGGTGGCAAATACCTTGCGGCTGAGGCCGTATTGGTTGACTAGACCTGCTGCATCGCAGTCCGCCGGGGAGCCACCGAGTGTTATGCCGTTTGCACCGTGCTCTTTGGCAACTGGGAAGCGTACCTAGGAGAAAAGGCGTAAAAAGCTGTATATAAGAAGCGCGCAAAGCACATACCTTGGTCATGACGACGATTTCATCTCGAGGGAGGTTGAACTTCTTGATGGCTTTGCCAAGGATAATCTCTGAAAGACCGTTGGAGTAGACGTTGGCTGTGTCGAATGTTTGAATCCCAGCGTCATACCTGTATCACGATACACACGTTAGAGCTGGGAACAACGTTGATGAATATGATCGACTAACGCGGCTTTGATATGTTTCAACCCCTCTTCCTCATTGAGGACCCAGCCCTGCCACTCGGGGGTCCCGTAACTCATCATTCCCAGAATGATGCGCGAGACCTTGAGACCGCTGGAACCCAGGCGAGCTGGAGATGCAAGTCAGTACTTTAGAGTTTAATAAACAGGTAAACGCACTGTAGGTCATTTTTTTGGTAGGAGCGGAAGCCATTATGACAATAATCTAGGGTTGGGGGGGGGGGGTGCTAGTTCGAGGGGAAAGCTGGATGAGTAGCGACTTTATAGTGCACAGGGGTCATGAATCGTGGGCGTAACGGGAGATACTTGCCGTGGGCAGCTATAGTGGAGGTGCTTAGCAGGTGGAGGCAGGATGTGGAGGCCAAGAGGTGCGCAAGTGGAGGTCGAGGTCATCTCGGCGACCGTGAGTATAGTCGTCACATACGTCTATTAATCTATCTGGACCACACAAAAGTACCTCACATCTTAGCGGCCAACTCCTTCAGCGTCTTTGCGGAGCTCGCTTAGCAGGCTGCTCAACTTGTTACGCAACTTGGTGACAATCTCGTCTTCGTCGGCTGACGGCGGAGGCTAAACTGGCAGGTAAGTGGCGGAATGCC
>WSTG01000122.1:0-23572 GCA_019616325.1 Ceratobasidium sp. 394 | reverse complement strand
CCGCACCTCATAACCTCAACGTTTCGCACTAGCGTGTTCGAACAGCTTGAGTGTCTATTGAAAATCAATATTAATGCTTTCCCTAGTTGACGTGCTCTTACGCTCACTTCTGGTCGTAGAATATACCTTCTGGAACTGGAAGGTTTCGAGAGGCTCTTAGCGGGACATTCGCGTGCGTCGTTAAATCAAATGAGGGCTCAGTCTTCGATTACTTTTCAGGCAGCTGCATATGCTTCATGTCGGGTGAACGCCCGCATTTGGCGAATGAAGGGGAGGTTTGTGTAAGTGGGCGAAACTTCGCGAGGCCGAGTTGCCCAAGCGCACTGCTTCTGTTGCCGGCTGACCGCCCGAATCGGTAGCTTCTCGCCCTAACTACGACCAGCCACACACGATGGCAGTCTCGGCTATAACCAAGCTCCATTCACGGCGCCGTGCCTCGGTGGTATAAAGTACTGGGGTGGTCGTCGTCTCGGGGTACTCAAAACAAAACATGTCTCGAGTTGCTGTCTTACTCTTCGCTCTACCTTTGGCTGCTTCCGCTGCGGACCTTGGCGTTCCTCTATCGTGGAGGGTGAGCTATTTTCTGAAGCTCCATCTCGTGCCGTTTCAGACTTTCTTTTCCTTGGGTAGAAATTCTCGAATTCGCGTGGCTTAACAGAGCGCCAGAATATTGCTCAAGCGGTGTGTCTTGTTTTGTTATATTCTGGTTGAAACGTATGTGACCCCACAACCACCCGCATAGGCTATTGGTTAGTCTCGCGATTGCCTTTTGGGCCCCGAAGATTTACATTTATTCCTTCTAGATAACATTAAACAATACGTCGATACGTCCAACTATGAGCTCAAGGGGCTTGGGTTCTGGATTTCTGCCAATTCTTGGAGCGCCATGGCGATCAAGGATAAGCTCACAGGTAACCAAGCAAACCGAGGCATGTTCAGTGATGCTATGGGGGTAAGTGCATGTTGCACTTCTCGAGTGGTTAGTTTTCTTACCGCGATCCCAAAGAACAATATCTATTGGCATCCCCACTACAACAAGTACGGGTTCAATGATGATGCAATGTGAGTCGTTTCAACCTCACCGTCTGCCTGATACTTATGTAGTGCTACAGGTGGTGGGCGTCTGCGAATATCTACGGGTATCGGGCGTACGCAGATCAGATTCTCTTGGGGTATGCTGTTGACACCTGGAACGACGTCACCAAATAGTGAGTCTTTCTGGTTAACCTATGCGGTCAAATTCTAATTGCGTTCATTCAAGTGTCTTGACTGCAGCTCAGGCCTCGGCAGGCAAGAGCCCCTACAAGAGCGCCGCCATAAAGGGCACTTGCGGCGGCACGACCATGGCTGGGGGTGTCTTCTGGGTTCGTTTGCTTGAAGAATGCGCATAGGTCCTATAATTAATCACCGTTGCTCTGTAGAATCAAAACGTTGCTGATACCGGCATGAACGCTATCACTACTAGTCTCTATGTGTCGTATGTACCCGATCTACACTCACTTACTGGCGGCGACTAATTTTGCGCGCGCAGGCTCTCGGCATACCTCGCGGAGGCAACGGGTGATTCAAAGTACACCCAAGCTGCGATCTTGTCCGCAAACTGGATCAAGAACCACCGATATAACGCGAACACCCACATCGTTCTCGACAGTCTGAATGCGGCCGACTGCTCAGTGTCTGCGGATGACTTTACTTTTACGTATAACAGCGGCAAGTATCTGGAAGGGCTCGCAGTGTTGAAAGACGTCACTAAGGACGCCCAATGGACCAATCTGTAAGCATTTAACTATCTACGCTCAACTGGAGTAGCTCCTGACTAACACCGCCTCATCGACTTAGAATGACCGAAATTGCGGCGGCAGCGATGAAGAACACCAAGTGGCAAGGCTCTGATGGCATTATCACTGAGGGGCAGGATGGCGACTATAACACCAACAACGACGGGCGTGGATTCAAGGGTATGTCTTCTCATTTCCCACTACCCGGAGTACCAATATAACATCGGATGTTTAATAACCTCAGCCATCTTCATCCGCGGCCTTCTCGAGGTTTTCCAGCGCAGCGTCGCCAACAACGACTTGCGTATTTTGATCCACAGCTACGTCGACGTGCAGTACAATGCGCTCCTCGACTTAGCATCTAGCGGTGCCTCTTATGGTGTTGTCTGGCACGGACCCTACAAGGGTGCAACGGCCTGGGGTCAAAACGCAGCTCTGGACGTTTTAGTCGCCGCAATTGCTGCAAATTAGGCTAGTGTTCCGCATTTTTGGTTGATACTGTACCGGCTGGCGGCTTTAAGTGTGCACTTTGGAAGTACTGGCCATATAACATGACTTGTTTAAGTGTGCTCAATCTTAGCGGACGCTTGGACCCGAGTCGCAACGAACCTCGACCTTTTCCATTCTCAGCCCATAAGTGCATTCGATGTGGACATGATCTGTGTTACATTTTTCAGATTATCCTACAAGTACGTCTTCTGCATGCACACCTTACTACTAGGCGCAAACCCAACCCACGGAGGCAGCTTGCCAAATCACAGCCAATACCATATTGGAAAGCGTAGCTCAGCTCTAAGTAGAGTATACCGGATATAAACCGACTATATGCGCTCGAATTGCCCTGTTTACGCCTGTTAGGGGATCGATCAAGTGAGTAAATATGTCCCGACTTTTGCAGCTCGTAGCTTCCTAGTCGTCACCCTCGGTGAAATTCTACAGTCTTCGATGCCCTGTCTGTAAAAATACCACTTAGAGACCGCCAGGGCTCCTTCATCAGCGTTGTGTTCAGTCCTGGAATAGGTAGGGGACGAATTATATGCGCTTAGGGGATAGGGGCTCGCACTGTGTGGAGCTGCGAGCGCACGGAACAATTAACGAGAACATAATGTCTCCCCTGTCTTCTTTCATCTTCAAACCACCACCTTGCTTGCTTGCTCATGTCTACGTCTGGCTCCGCACCCACTTTTCGCAACATGGCTATCGCCCATTACCTAATGTATGCTCGGGCTTAAGGTAAATTATCTTGCTTCAGGATGTTTTACTCCTCGCCGGCTTTTAGCTAGCCCGCATGTAGTTATGGTAGTTCGGGTGAACCAACAACTCCAAGCAGACCAAGCCTCATTGTCGATAATAGGGTAGCTGTGAATGAGCTAACGAGCAAGTGACATAAGTGATAAAGCGGTAACATGGGATGCAGACACAATACCAAAGTTGCATACGAAGCTTAAGGCCGTATGATAGCTAACATACGGGCAAAGTGAAGCATAGGTCTCTACACAAGGTCGAGCGCTCTTGCTGCCAAGGGAACGCGTAGAACTTGTACACAAGTTCAATCGGGCCGGACAAGAAGCATATGGATTTACCAACTCAAGTTCTACTACCAACGTAGAATGGGCCGTGCCCGGTTGTTTTTCTACACGCGCAAACATTGGTTCGCGCCGGGATCACGTGGCCCTATTACGAATTGGCCAACAGGGGCTGTTGTGGTCTTGTACTAACAACCACTACAAACCTATGAGAACGAGGCCACCAAGTGCATGACCTATTTCTACTTATCTAAACTGCCGAACAGAATAAAAATCTCCCCTCCGAAATGGTAAGTGGTATTTTCGTTCACTGTTGGCGGGAAGATGAACACCTAGCAGGATTATGGACGAAACCGCGACTCGCTCGCTGACATCGAGGACCGGTTGGCCGAAGTGTTTGAAGCGATACCGTCGACAGCAACAAACGCAGATGGGGTGCCTGTGATACCCGCAAGCGAGCTGCCTACAATCTTGGCAGAATATTCGAAACGGCATAATGCTCAACTACTTTCCCCGGAGGGCGAAATTCAGCTCAGAGCTATGCTGGACGCAAACCCAGGCGCCGAACTTACGCCTGCTTTGACTATTTCACTCGTAGCGGGCCTTACCAAGACAGTCTCGAGCGACAGCCCACCGCCCTTGCCTTCTAAGGATGACCCTAAAGACTCGCGTTCTGACAGCAGTGGCGCATCCTCTCCCGATACCGAATTTCGTAGAGAAAGTACCCCACACCGTCCACAACCTCTCTCGCGCACCTCATCAAACTCTAGCTTCAAGGCGCCTGGCGCACCTGCGACGCCGCTCTCCTCGGGTCGAATTACATCGTCCTCACCGTTCGACTCGACTGCGCGACGGCGGTCAACACCGTTGTCGGCCGCTGCGCCTAGCGCTTGGACCCGCAAGCCGTTGCCTGCATCGCGTCGGCGTAAGAGTGACGCGGGTAGTAATAGTGGTAATAAGTCATCTAGTGACAACGAGGTGCGTACCCATGCCTTACACTTGCTTGCCGTTTATTAATTCATACTACCTTAGTCTTCGCCTGCTATTGCGCGTAACCCCCGTCGCGCTCGCGCGCCTTCAAACCCTGTTTCTCCCGGTCGAGAGTTATTTCCCCCATCCTCGTTCCCACATTCTGCATCTGCTCCTCTCTCTTCATCCGGTATGTAAAGGTGTGTTTTTTGTGCTGTCCCACTAACACCGCCCACAGACCACAGGCTTCTCTCTGCGTCTAAACGTTCCCACTCCTTCGACCAATCCATCGGGATGTCCCAAACTTTGGTCGACCCCGATCTCTCCTACACCAAAAGTATCAAGACACCTGCCCTCAAATTCCATTCCTCTGGCTCGGACTCTGACACTGATCCAGAGGAACAGTCTGAAGACGAAGACATGACCCGTCGCTATGTCAGGCCGGCGCTTAGCAGCGATGCCTCGTTAGCCCCTGAAGACCTACTCGAAGCCCTACAAAAATCGCACGCGGAACTCGCCAGGAAAGCCGCTGACAGCGAACGACGAATGCAGAACCGGTTGGCTGAACGCGAGACGGAGATTGCAGATCTTGAAGCTCAGCTGGACGATTTAAAGACGGAGTTGAGCGCGAGCCGACGAGAGGAAAAAGAGTTGAGGGTCAAGGAACGAGCCAACATGACCCAATTCGCAACCTTCGAGAGCGAGATCCAAAAGCTGCAAAAAAGCCTAGACCACTCGCGTGCACAGTATTCTAGCATGCAGAAGCAGTACCAAGAGCAATGCAGTAAGTTAGAGCTTTTGTGGCTCGAGTCAAACTAGGCTAATTTATTTGCAGCCGAGACGGAGAGGATGCGGAACTTGTTGAGAAGGAAGGAGCAGGAGATGAAGGAGGCCGACGACAGGGCGTATGTGCATGAAGGCGAAGTCCAAAAAGTGGGTTATTTATCTCGCATTCCACTGTTTTCCTGCTTGAAATTAACATGACCAAACATTGGTAGTGGGCCCGTGAGCGCGAGGCACTTGAGCACTCGATGGAATCTCTTGAGGTTGAACTCAACATAACCCGGCAAGCTGCCAACGAACTCGATGAACAGAAACAAGAGAACCTCCTTCTGAAAGAGACGATTGACCGGATGCGGTTCGACCTAGACGCGCTGCGCGCCGGGATGGGTCCCTCGGCTACACACGAGGGCCAAGGAACTCTAAGCCGGAGTCTAGCCAATGAGATTCGGGAAGGATTCGAGCGACGGGAAAGGGAAAAGGAGGAGGCTCATGATGCTGATGAAGTGGATGGGGTCGTAGTCGAGCATCAAGATGGAGAGGGAAGTGAGGATGGGTATATCGAGACTACCATCACGACTAGTCGAAAGAGGGTGAGTTTAACTTGTGCACAGCTGCCTTTAGTTGTACTAATCCTCCCGTCGAAGGTTGGCACCCGATCCAAGCAGCCCATACGTCTCGATGACAGCAACATGCGCGAGTACGTGGACGCAAGCACTCAGCATGACGAGTCGGAATTCCTTACCACAACGGGCGTGCAACACCACCTTTCCGAGTTTTCAGCTGTAGCCGAGGTGCAGACTGACGCGAAGGTCGCACGCGACATAGAAGTTGCTACCGAGCCGCCTCGCTTGCAGGATGCCGAAATCGAAACCGAGCCTCTACATATGCAGGATGCCGGCACCGAAACAGAGGCCCGAGAACTTAGAGATGTCAACAGCGGAACGGAGAGTCCAGAAGTTAGAGAGGTACAGACCGAGGCGTCGACAGGGATTGAGCGTGGAGTCGGCCCGGATAGTGTGGGAGGCGTGAACATGGGCGTGGGGACTGAAGTTCCGGAAGTTGCACACGCTGAAATCGGGACCGAAGCTGGGGTTGGGGCCGAGCGGGGGACGTGTGAGGTGGAGGTTCAGACAGACCCGGAGCCTATATCTTCCCCTCGCGTGCCCGCTGCAGTTGCTACTGCCGTACCTGGACCTGCGGACCTACCTCCTCCATACCCTCAGGCGGCTGAATCTGGCGTGCTTAAGCGATGGCACTCTCGCCGGGCACACCGAGCACCTGGATCCGCACACGCCCGGGAAGAGTGGGCGGCATTAAAGCGTCTGGTCGGGGTAGAGTGCCAAGTTATCGAGCGGGTGATTGAGGGTCAAGACATTGACAATCTGGTCGAAGACAAGGACGACGAAGACACAGAGCCAGTACCCTCGCGCGCACGCAAGTTGTTCCGAGTTTCTTTCGAGTTTACTTCGTGGCCTTATTTGTTGACCCATGCGGTCATGGGCTTTGGTGTCTGGTCTCTTGCTGCCGCAGTTGGTGAGTTAATTGTCTTCCTTTCGGTGTATGTGGGGGTGATTGATTGGGCGCCTTGCAGTTGTCAATCAGCTTGTACCCCAAACTCCAACCTATACGGACCGCATGAATTGGTCCGCGTATAACAACTACGCCGGTGCATTGGGCGAGGGTCTTGTAGGCCGGAACGGAGACAGTGCGATTTGGTCCATGATCGAGAGATTGGTTCTTGGTGCGGCGGTGCGCGTTGGTCCAGGTTTGCCAACGTAGCACTGTGAGCGTCAACTAACCCGATTTATCTATTGTGTTTATTATGGCCAACCCACCACGTTCCCTCCCCGATGTTTCTTTATTTTGTATCATGACCCGTACGACCACGTTTTCTTCGCCGCCTGTTTGCTCTCGTTTCTCTTCCTCCCCTGCCGAATCTATTTGTTTGCTACTCGTGATAGCTGTTCACACCCATCATGTATGTTTACAACAGTATCCATTTCATTCTATATTGTCAAAAGGCTTTTCAGCCGTTCCGGTCAGCCAACTAGATCTAAATAAAGACAAACACAGAGGTGGGAGGAATGGCCGATAAATACATGTGACAGTCATGCAAAGTAATGTGAAGGCGGTTCAGTGGATGTAAGGAAACGGGAGACAAGGACACCAATGCAAGAGATTCTAAACGAAAAAATCCGTGATGAGAGTAAGGGGGAGGTACGGAACGGGGTGGTAGCGAGGATCAGCCCTGGCCGAGCCGTCGACCATCTTCATCCGCGACTGGTGTTGTTGGATCTGCGGGCACTGCTGGTTGATTGTTTCGGAGGGTGGAACGTCGCTGGCGAGCAGTCAGAAGCTCGAGCCCGTCTGACTCGTCATCGTCAGACTCGTTATCTTCAGCAATGCTCTCGTTCAGCGACCTCCGGGGCTCCACACTGTCAGGGCTGAATGAGCGTTGGGCTAGAGGGCTGGTTGTATGCCGCCGCGAGTATTCGGAGGGGCGCATAGGGCCAACGCCCAAGCTTTCGTTTGAGGAGTAGAACACGGGCGCATTCATCGATGCCTGTGCTTGTGGGTTAGCTGGATGCAGGCTAAGCGAACGCATTGAAGTGACAAGTTCCTGTCCATAGTCGTCATCGTCCTCTTCGACTCCAGCAACCATGCCAGACCCCTCATGGGTTAGACCAGCATAATCACCACTAGCGAATGGTTGGGGCGGGTATGGTCCCGGGGCAATTCGCTGTCCAATCCCGCCCGCGCCAAGAATACGTCCGATGCTGCTATCGTCTTCGCTAAAGTCCAGGCGCTCGTCATCGCCGTCCGTGGAGCGCCCCGTCCACTGTTCATGGTCATCTTCGTATCGGGCACGATAGTGCGAATCGGTCTCATCCGGCAGATCATGGCGAGGCGTCTGCGCTCCGATGTCCGAGGCACCAGCGCTGGATCCAGGGGTCCCACCCGCAGAAGAACTCGCAATCGCCCGGTCGACCTCGCTTCCCCCAGTCTCGCTACCACGTTTGCGCCTCGACCCGACGCCCCGCCGGAACATCGTCCACGGGCTGCGCTCATCCCCTTTGCTGTCTCCGCTTTGTTTCCTCGTTACGGTCGATCTCGCACGCGACACAAACCCTGTCAGAGAACCGGCCTGTCCGCTGTCGCTGCTCGTAACGAGGGACGCGGCCGAGACACCCTTGGGCGTAGAAGAAGAGCGGTGGGGGACTCCACGAGGCGGATAGGATCCTTCCCTCATCGGGCTCGCCTTGACGCGTTGGCTGAAATATTCGGCCCCAACGCCAAGAGCCATGGCTGCCGTTTCGGTAGGGGTAATAGGCGCAGTCGACGACCTTTGATGGGGTGTATGCACCTGCGAACGGTTCAAAAAAGAAAACCGACGTGCGCTGCTCCCTCCTGGCGTCAGCATTCCCGGTCCAGCTGGTGAGCCACTCCGGCGTGGAGACTGCTCTGACTCGACTGTATGCATACTTCGGCCGGGGTCTGGATTCGGGCCCTGCATGCTGCTAGTGCTCTTGCTTCTGCTTCGACTGACGGATAACGGATGAAGGAGAATGTCTGCGATTCGCCCGAATCGCTGGCGCCAGCTTGTCTTCAGAGTGATAGCTCCCACGGCGTCCTCCGGGGTCACCATCACGAGCGCATTCGCTGAGGGGGACGTGCTCTGTAGCCAAGCTTCGGGGTCATCAATGCCTTGTAGAACCCACTCCGAGCGCTATGGCAGAGGGACAGTTAATGACATAAGCGAGTGCAGGACAGCTAGGCTGATCAGAACGCACCTTGGCCTCATCAAGAGTCCATCGTCGCTTGGGATCCTTTTCGAGCAATCCGCTCAGGAGCCTGACTACCTGACGCCCCTCTTCGGCTTTCTCCCAATTTTCTGTCCCTTGCCAGTCGGTTCCGTCCCGCCCACCAGTCAACAAGTTGTCAACGCCCATGGTTGGCGGAATCTTGAAGTCTTCGTTAGGGATCTTTCGATATAGCAAGTATTCACTCTCGGCAGTAAAAGGAGGAGCGCCAAACAGAATGCAGTAAAGTGTCACACCAAGAGCCCAGATGTCGATGGCCTTGGTGATCTTTGGGCGGTTCCGGTCGTCCGTAGGAGTTCCACTGAAGCTACCAGAATGACTTGATGGCTGATAGCAAAGCTCTGGTGCGAAGAACGCAGGACTCCCAGCTGTCTTGGCAAGCTCCGAGTCATCAAGGAAGATTCGAGCCGACTCCACGTTGGGCGCGTGAGTGACCAGCGCCCCTGGGGGCAGCTCGTTCGCAAGAGACTCGGAAAGGTGGAGCGCATATGAGAAATGAGATGTCCCAAAATCAGAAATCTTGACGTTGCCATCTTGGTCGAGTAGGAGATTGGCCGGCTTGATATCACGGTGGATAATTCCCTGATAATGCACTAGATATTTAGCGCCACGAATGTGTAGCCAATAGCAAGCTGTCAACTAATGCCGCCGACTCCAAACGGGCGGACGTACAGTACTCGAGGCCGAGAAGCGTATCCCTGAACACTCTACGAGCGCGAGAGACAGGGAGGATGGGCAAGTCGGGCACGTCAGGGGGGCCTGATCTCCACTTTAGCTCTCCCCCCACCATGTGTTCTAGAACTGCATCGCAAGGTGTGAGCGGGGCGCATCGTGGGGGCTAGACCAGCCCTACGCACTAAGAAATATCTTCTTGTTTGATTCATCATCAATAACCTCCAATAGTTTGACGACGTTCTCGTGATTGCACTTCTTCATGATGGCAATCTCTCGTCGTATCTTCGCCTCGGTAGAACTGGTGTGAGGGGCATCTCCGCCGGCGCCCGCGTCGCGCGCGGCCTGGGCACGGCGCAGTGCCTGACTGAGATTACGACCTTTACGAGGGTTACGTTCGACGACCTTGATTGCCTATGGCGGAATGAAAGACAATGAGCGATTCAGGTACAGCGCTCAACGAACATGAAGATGTTGGTAGAACGCTCACCACTGTCTGCCCTGTATCGATATTCCTCCCAACACGCACTTTGCCGTGCATGCCGCGCCCAATCTCCTTTCCAACCTCGTACTGATTGATAAACTTGCGACCGGCATCATCTCTAACCTTGTTGATGGTGTGTGTCTCAACAACATCCTGGTCCAACGGGCTTGCGAGCGGCCCAGGAGATGGAGGATGGGGATTATGTCCGCCCGAGTAATAGGCCATCGCTCGGAATGTGGCAAAGCAGCGTTCAGAGACAGATTAGCACCGTCACAAGCAGCGCAGCAATCGCATGAGAAGAGGGGGGCGCTAGGGCTGTTGGAGTCGGATGCAGGCGCTTTTTTAATAAAATTAATAGCCGGGGCGGGTGGAGGAAGCAAGGGCTGGGGCAATGAGACTGTATATGGAGGAGCGAAAGATCGTCGGTGATGTCGTCGACTACTGGATTCAGTTAGGTTCGGGCCTAACCGCTGACCTCAGGGACCCCCGACGCTTGTCTTTTGTCCCTTCGACATCTATCTCGGCTCACTTCCAAGGCTGCCAGCCCTCAGATGACATCTATCAGTCATCTATCCTTCAATCATGCCCCTTGGAATTTTCGAGACGAGGAATGGCTGTATCGGGAAGACACTAGGGACAAATACTAAACAAAGGAGAACTTCCATGTTGACAAAGCTGCAGATCGCAAAACGAACGATTGGTTACTGTCAATCATTTCAAGACCTCGTCCTGACGCCAATTCTGGAAGTTTGTTGAGGCATATATCAAGCTGAATGCGTGGGAGCTAACCACTATGGACAAATAACCACAAGCAATAACCAGGTTGACAACTTGCAAGGAGAAGTTCAGGAGCTATCCGCATAGGGCGTTGGCCGAGATCCCCAATGCGCCTGCATCCCTCGGCAAGTACGACCGCAAAAGTACGGGGATCGGAGAAGAATTAATTTCGTACGGAAATGAAAAACATAGGTTTAGCCATCAACGGACTACGAACATCATATGCGCGGGTGATTATCTCCGGCTCCAAAAGAAACAAGAACAAATCTCATTGACCATGGATTCAGCGAGCGCAAGTACACTTGTCTTCCTCCTTGACCTGACTCATCACCTATGCATACATGGGCGTTAGCGGGAACTTCTTCCAAGGCAACTTACCCGAGTGTTTTCAGACAACTTACCGAGTCGACATGTTGGCCGCATCCCTAGTGGGAAAAAACGATGTCAGGGCAGGGCTCGGGACTGCGGCCACATAGACAAACCTTCCAGGTAGTCTTCTTACACTTGTCGCACTTGACAGCATAACAAGTGTCCACAACGGTGTGTACGACGACGGAGTGCATCTTAGAGTGGAGTAAGGCGGCGAGGGTGAAAGAACGCAAGTGTTTAAAGCGCGTGGGATGGAGGATGCGAGTTGGACCACATCAGCCGACCGAGGCCGGGCTTAAATATCTAGGAATGCGCTCACTTTACAAACAAAAACATCAGCCGTACACGAAAATAACGCCTGCGGTCAGTTTTTGAGACAAGTGGTTACGGGCGGGGGATTGAATCTTCTTCCGGGGCGCCGACTCCGACATCAAGGCAACTAAACCATCGGTCGGGTCCCTATACGCACGGAATGCAGCATAGTCCCAAGCCTATTAGGAAAGTATCATCATCGGCTCACCCTCTTGACCCCGGATTCCAAGGGTGCCATCACCTTCGGGCCATAAGTGCTTAAATTGATATACACCGGGATTTGCCTACTGGCATGGATAAGCTCGTTAGCTGGAAACCAACGTTTGAGGTTTTAATCACGTCCCAAACTGGATATACTCGGCCGTACGAGAGTGCATACATCCTGCGCAACGCCACTGCATGCTGCGCGCTCCGACCTTATTCCAACTCGGAACGCAACAAACTCAATTAAGTGACCGCACAATGCGGCACCGCACCATGCGCTCAGGGGTGATGGCGTCAGGTGGTGGCCACCTACCATTTAATCAAGACCCATCGTCAGGCCATGTATGCTTTGATCAGCGTGTCGTCCCCGGTGGCTGAGGCCTGAAGCGATACGCCACCAACCTGATAGGCGAGCATCGAGCTTTACGGATCGAGTACGATCCCGCCTGTCTCTCATGGCCTCACATTTGGTCAGATTAAACACTCGTAGTTGAGGCTCGAGACCCAATGCATTGGTTAGGGCAAGGAACATAGGGGGAAGATACACAATGGGTAGGCTAAAAACAACAGCAGTTCAAGTGTTATCTGATGCATCCGTCTCGTAAGGGGTGAGCTCACAATTAGACTTTATCCCAGAAGAGGGTCGGTTTCTCCGTTCCCGCTCGAGGAAGTGCGGTACCGGGCGTGGCGCAACCGGTTGAGCCCAGCCTTGCCAGCGTGGACAACGCCGTGGATGGCACGGTCTCGGGTTCGCCAAAGCGCGTGCTTTTCGCTTGTGATCCGCTCGCTGCGCACGCGACTTTGGTCATCGACTGCAACTGACAAGGCGGCAAGCATCCCAGCAATGGAAGCGAGCGTCGTGGATGCTTTCAGAGAGGCAGTACCCGAGGATGTCAGTGACATCATACCAGAAGGGGATCAATCCCCGTGTGCTTACCATTGATCATAAACATGATAACCACTTTGTCACATAGCGATAGATAGTGTGTTAGATAAAATTAACCGTCGGGAGGAGAGGAAGGCCACGCACTTTGTAATTTCGCCGCTTGATCGACGCTTGCACCTCCAAGGAGTGCACCAGTCATCATCCCGGGGATGGAGATGAGTCCGATGACACTGGAGTTTCCGCAAAAAGGAATATCAGCGTTCAGCACCAGGAGACCGTACCGCACAACGCGCCTCATCTGATTAATTGTGGGGGTGAGCGCCAGGCGAAGGGCCGAAGTTGCAATGGGTTTGCATGCCTCATAACGCTAAAGAGCGAGTAAGTCATGTTATCTGTTGCCATGTCTCGGTAGAATTCTCAAGCGCTCCGAACACTCGGAAATTAAAAGGTGATAATCCTCCACGCCGGGGCGCCCGGCAGGTTGCCCGTTTGTAGAAGACCTTGGATGGTTTCGAGTGGTACAATAAACTCACAGATGCTCCAAATGCAAGATATGTCTCGATTTTGTCCCGGTTCTCACTCGGGAATAGTCAGTACGGCTTTCCTCCTAAGTACAGACCATCCGACGTACTGCAGCTCTTTCAGCACCGAGGTTGTCGCTACCACGATGCCAGAAATGGTAGAACCGCACAGCATACCCAGAACAGGGACTACAAAGGGGTTTGAACGAGATTATAAAGTGTACTCAATCAGTTGTTGATACGATGCGCACTGTATTTCTCGGCGGCCCAGAAATCCGTCTCTGACATGGCAAAGCGAGTGCCAATAACTGAAGGAATGTTTAATCTAGGCACGGCCATTGATGCGACCGCTGCAACTCACTCGAGACTGGGATCGTCGAAATGGCCATCGCTACAAACGTCGAAGGAAGCTGGGTATACGACACGGATAACATGAGCCGGTGTGAGTGTGAATGGGTAAACGGATCACCGGGGGCTTACCATGCCGGAGAATCGGTACTTGGCCTTGTTGGCGACTAGAATTGGGGAGAGGGTGAACTAATTTGGTCATTCGTTGGCGAAGGAAGGTAGGCCGACCTGTTTCAAAGCTGCCAAGTACGAGGAGAAGACCTAGGAAAGGTCAGTGAATAGTGTATATGGAGAATACGGGAGCGCTCACATGATATTCCAGCAACTGCCCACGGGGTAGTTGTCTCGAATACGCTCTGTAGAACGAGGCCCATAATGGACAGTTGCACGATACATCGTATCGCAGCCGAGACTAGCGACGTCCCAACTCCCAATCCGAGACTATAGGACACAACCTGATACATTAAACATTTGAGTTGACCCACATGCTCTGGTATACCGAATGCAGTTATACCGCATCCACCGCTACAAACGCGAATCCAATGCCAACATTGGTCCATGTGAGATGTGTATTCTGCCCAGCGCTCATCTCGATTATCGCTAGTCGAGCAGTTTTGGTTCAGAGCGCAAGGAAATCGCAAGTCGACTTTGAGCTACACGGAATTTGTACGGCCTGTGAGTGTTGCCTTGATGACGACAACCGTGGGTGTGGAAGTGTTGTAGAGCGGGTTTGCGACCTGGCTTAGTCATTGTTTTAGCGCCCGCCCCTGACCCCTATTCCTACGGAACATATGGGGCGGCGGCTCCCGTTTCTGTTAGCTCAGCTCGACTTGGTTCTCTGAGCCGTTCGCGGTCTTTTATTTCCTTTTGTCGGCGCCACGCCCCCTACAGAAAAACCACTGTAGTTCCCTATAACAGTATTATGACGTAGGTAAAGTGTTTCAAATTCATGGGACGGGTCACGCGGATTTGAAATCATGGCCTTGAGCGCGTCCAAGGGGTCACAGGAAATCCCCGAATCCGAGATCTCCGCTGGGGAGTTGGAGTCTAGAAAGATATCGTTGACAACAAAATGCGAGGTTAGCATGATGAAACGATGGGGATACAATAGTCTGACTTCCCTCAGATTTTTCCTTTTGCAGATGCAGGCGAGCGAAATCGAGAGAGAACGAGTATGAGCGTGAACAAACAATAGAAAAGTAACATACGGGGGAACCGGCACCCGGATACAAAAGGGCGGTACTGTACAGCCAGCCACTCGCCGAAACACGAACTCCAACATTTCCTACTCACGATTTCGCTGTATAACATTCGAGTACTCAAAATCGACCATACTTCGTGAGCATTACCAAGCCTCAGATATTGGTATTTTGAATATCTTGACTTATAAAAAGGGGTTGATTGGGGTCCAGGGGTACGTATTCATTTTTGAGACAGAGCAGTACGGCCATTTCAGATCGCTTGACCAGCATAAACATGATGCTCGGGACGACTCACGTCGCCCCTTGCATTTTCCTAGCACCCTGTGTAACGAGGGATGCGCTACGATGGCCGACATTCCAGTTTACCGCAAAATGTGACGACCCCGGTCCGGCGCGTCGGAAATGAAAACCGGGAATGCATAGCTTGACTGGTACTCCGACTCAGGCTATACTCTCCTCTGCTGTAAGTTATTCTGCGGAGTACTACGTTGACGGACTCTACGAGGGCCCCCAATTCTCATCCGACGGTTGAAAAGAACCTACTGAATTGTGGCAATAACGAATTACTATTTTCTCGTAAATCTCAGCAACAACCTTGGGGCTCAGCCACAAAGGGATGTCGATAGACCGTTTGAAAAATGACATGTGGCTGCATGCAACAAGAAGGGGCGAAAAACGCCGGCGCCGTATTTGCAGAAGAACTATGGAAAACAAGCGGAGGCATTTCTCGCCCTTGACAGGCATAGAAATGTCGTACTTGGCGTGCTGGTGGACACCGAAAATGTCCCCGCGCTTCCTCGTGTGCCGGCATGGTTGATCGCGTGTCCACATATCGAGATTTTTCAAAACACCGCCTTGAATCAATCCGTCTGCACACTCCTGGTTCCCAGCATCCAGAGTTTCCTTTGCATGCCCAGAGGTGAGTCGTTATATGCGCTATGATTATCTGGCTTGACCAGCCAGAGTCGAGATCAAGGGCGTCGCGAGGCAAAACCTAGCAACAAACGTAGTTCTTTTCTTATCCGTACAAGAGGCTTGGGCGCCTAGGGACATGATCGGGGCAGGACATCTGCTGAGATAATGGCTTGGCGCATCCTTGATATGTATAAGTCGACGTGCCGAGCCATGATCGACCGCCAAGGCTACGGAATTTGAACATAAGTCGAACCGATCCAAGGAACGCGTTGACCGGTACACAGTTCCACGGGGCCGGATGAACCTGCCAAGCCGCGCCAAGCACGCCAATGCACCGCGTTCTTGTTGATGGTCCTCTATGACCGCGCTTGTCTAGTCGCTATATAAAAGATCAGGGGACACTCTGGGCACCCAGCGTCTGCAGTCTCTCGGCTCTCTTCCGCTTTCTTGTCCCGGTCGTCTTTTTCATCCCCGTCGGTATCTTTAGACATGCGCTCTCTGGCATTCTTGGCGTCCGCGGCGTTCCTGTCGTCTGTCGCGGGTCAATACACAGCCACGTACGACCCCGCCAATCTGCCAGACAAGTCCGAGAGTGCGTGTGATTCACCTCTGATCGACGTTCGCAGCTGATTATTTTGCAGATGAGCAGTCGGGAACGAACAAAGTACGGGCGCATTCCTGGGTGTATGCTGCGAGCTAACGCGACTCTTTACAGTGCGGCACTCAGAATTCACAAGACTCGATGTGTCAGAACCTCTATGTGAATTCGGTTAGGTGAGTGAGCCGTCGGATTTACCGTTCGCGGCTCACATTTTTTCAGCGACTTTTGCGTGTGGGGCCCCCCGAAGCCCAATGGCGCCATCGGAGATATCGAACAAATTGTGGTCGCCTACTGCACGACTCCCGGCCGCGGCACTCGCCTGATGCCGGAAGGCACGCTCAAGTCGGCCCACTTTTTGAGGACGCCCGACTATGTCCAGGTCACTGGTGTGGGTGACTTTACTAAAATTGGCATCAAGCCTGGTGATGCGGGCGGAGAGCTCGATCCTCACGGCGCCGACAAGCTGGGCAACCCTCACGGTGGTCTCGTCTTTTCCAACGCATTTAGCGCAGGACCTTCTGGCCTGGGTGTGCAGATGCACGAGTGGACCAATTTCCAGAGTGCAACCGAGTTTTGTATTCGTGCTTGCAAGGATGGCCCGGGTGCTAGGGCACGGTGCCAGCACATTTATGGTACGTTGTCGTAGTATACTTTTGCGCTATTTACTCACTTGCCAGTGTAGATCTCCAAGGGTGCTTGTGGAATGTTCCAGGCCAATACGGCGCGGGCTTTACCAACTGCGAGGGTGAAAGCACCATGTACGTCTCGTCTTGGTTCTATCATTATCTCACTAACACCTCGACCTAGTCCCATGGGCCTGTACCCCCAGCCAGACGGCTCGACCTCGACCTTCCGCCAAGGCCAGCCCAACACTCCCCCAGCCCACCCCGCAGGATCTTCTTCGCTCTGCACGACCGTCCAGTCCTTTGCCGTCGGAACTTCTGCCCCTGCCACTGCCACACTCACCACCACTCGTACCGCAAGCGCTGTCGAGCCATCCAAGTCGTCGTCCGCAACCTCGGGCGCGAGTGGGAGTTCCAATGGCGGTTCGAGCAGTGGTATTACCCAGGGCGTAGGAGCTGGCATTGCTCTCGCCTCCGTTCTTGCTGTTCTTGCTGGTGTTGGACTGAACGTACTTTGAGGACTGTCAGATCTTACCTTACGGACTTGACATTTTTTTGATGACTGCCGACAAACATTTGTTTCGGACTTGATGTTTTCTGGTGCTGTGATACGCTGTATCGCTTGGTGTTGTAGTCGCTCTTTTATGTACCTCATGCGTTTAATGGTTATGTTTTGCGTCACAAACCGGGATTCCAAGGCGCATATAGTAGAGATTCTCGAGGAAATGGCTTCGCGACCACTTCCTCCGGTCTCCAATGCAATTGTAGTCGCGTTGCGAGACTGCCCTGCGCTGGTCAGCTGTCTCGCCTTGGTCTGACTGTTTATATGGCATGCCATCTTCCTGTTGCAATGTTAAACCTCAGGATTGACCAAATGGGGAAAGGCGGATCAAAATGTTGAGAAGCATCTCTTCTGGTTGTATCGTCCCGTGACATAAAATGAACGCCCATTGTTAACATCTCCAATAGTATACAATTGATCCGGTACAAACATGATAACGTCTCTGAAGATAATAATCCTTGCGTAGAGCTATACAATGGCAGAAGGCCCTATTATATCGGTCACTGCAACTATATTACGCAGAACCTCCAATTGGCCTATACCATTTCATGAGCCGAGCCTTGAATTCTTTCTGATTGTCCCAGAGCTCTGCAGCCTCGAGGTTCAGGGGGGATTCATTGTTGGGTTCTGCACCAAGCAAGAAAAAAGTCAATACAAGCCACTTGAGGGACAAATTGACGTACCTCCAAGCAAGGACTGCAGCGACAGCAGGATAGTATGTACACTATAGATGGCGGACCATTTATCCTGGACAAACCAGTCAGCAAAACCTCTGGTATACGATTTAATACTTACCTTTAGAATGTCCAAGCAAATTCCGCCCTGCATATCTACATTTGGATGATAGCACGGGGTTTCCGGGTCGAACCTAATGCAACGAACATAAGCACTCATCAATGTACCCGAATCAAGTCACACACCTGACGTTTGGCGCAGTATAAGGATAAGTCGGGGGGAAAGACAAAGTGATTTTGAAAGTAAGCCGATCATAGACAGAGCCAGGCGGCCCTTCGAGCGTTCCGACCCATTCAAAAATGTTGGCGTCGCTTTTTGGACTGTGATTGAGGTTAGTTACGTGTAAGCTAAAAATGCTTAGAGACAACTCACAAAGCGGAGATACCGGGCGAATTGGACATCTGTCTCGAGGTCAAGCTGAGTACTCGTTGGAGCAGGGAAGTCACGTACCATAAGAGTCATGAGTTCATTGCTAAGTCTGCATCGAGTATACCGATTGATTAGCGCGCTTGACGCGTGTAGGAGACGTGTCTTACTTGCCTTTTGGTGACACTGCCCTTGGTGATGGCGCTTTCGGAGTTTTCAGTCGTAGCTCGAGTGTCAGAGGACATGGGAATTGCAGTAGAGGCGTCGGGAAGAGGTATGGGAGGCGGAAAGGGGGAGGGGGGTGTCAGAAAACGTTCGCAAGTTAATAACGTGTGGTGTGTGGACCCGATATGTCACGTGCGCGTTGTTTAGCCATATTATCATCAATACAAAGGTTCATGGAGTGACAGTTGCTTCCTGTGTCTCTTTACTCAGACGCCTCGAGGACAATGACCACTTGCAATCTGAAAGCAAGCAGCTCATGGCTCAATTGCTCTTTGTGGCTCGTGCGAATCCTTTGGTTCGAAGGGTGGGCATCTATTATATAAGCACCTAAGGGTTCCCTGCCAACCGACCCAATATATCGCAACCAGAAGCTGACCTTCTTCTCTCCTCTACTTGGTTTGACATCCCATCGTCACCTACGCCCTTTATCTGTGCTGCGGGACCAGCACATTGAAGCCATTCATTCACCTCGCAGTTTGGTATTCAAGGTGAGCTCTCTCGATATGCCAGCTCGTTTGCTTGCTAACTTGAGTCTATAGAGATATCTACACTCGCTTCACAAGCCACTCCATCATGCCTCGTCGACCCGCTCCCAGTGCGCTTCATCTCGCTACGGGACCCATGCCTGCACGCGGTGAACCCCGCCATACACTTCCTGCACCTCCTCAGCCTGTCTTCCAGCCCAAAACCATCACAAAGCCTCGATCCGACTCTCTGTCGTCTCTGAACCAACGCAACCCGAGCGCTTTGGCCCCATCCTTGCCTGGATTCATGGGGGCAGACCCGACAGATAAAAGTAGCGTTGACGGGATTATGTTTGAGCCCACGCACGACAGAGGTTACACCCCTCACTGGGACGCACGGCCCACGGCTAGTGAGTCATTTCTGTACCGGGTTGGCTCGCGGCTGATTGTGCTTTTACACAAAAGTTTCCACAACGTCTCGCAAGGTACAGCCTGGCCCTTGGGACCGAACGCGTAGCAATACGTTACCGCAGGAGCGAATTGCTGAGCTTATCACACTTCCAAAGCCTGTTGTTGCGAATCCCGCACCAGTATGGTGACTCTTCTTGTTCGCTTCATTTTCTCGTTCGGACGCTCTGCCGGATTACTGTATTCTGCACTGGGTTGTAGCGTGTTCTGTATCTGTAAGTTACTAGAGAGCAATACGGTTATTTATTTCACTTTGATGGGATCTCACGTGCTTCAAAATTCTTCGGTGGCTTCATCGCCACGCAGATTCCGCCACTTCTCCCGTATGTCGATCAAATAAGGATGTTTCCTCCCTTTGATATCATATTCTGCACCGATGCAGCCCAGCGCGTGGCCGACAACCCCGTCACACTGTCCTGCCTCATTTGTTCGCAGCTGATAAATGTCGGGCTCCGTTCAGTTCGGTGGCACCTCCCCACGGCTTTGCACCTCAAATCCTGAACCTTGACCGAGAACGGCGAGGTCTGCAGTGCCACTTTCAGCCCAGTTTTTATATAATCTCCGGTTCTATCGAACGGCGTACTACCTTTTGTCCTGGCTTGGGCTACCACATCTCAGCCAGTTCTACCCTCCTTGCTGTAACATGAGGCCTCCTACGACCCCTCTGGTACTAACATGGCACTACTGGTCCACCCTACTCCGTCTCTTTATCTCGCTCGCCTGGACTGTGAGGCTTATCGTCGCGGCAGCACTCGACGCACCCGTAAACTTAATGACGCTCCTTTATTCGAGTAGGTCAAGAGAGCTCGTGAGTAACAGGTGACCCAAGTTGATTACTCGTAGTACTTTTCCTGCTCATATCGATCAACGACATACTTATGTGAGTAACTTTTATTTTAAATTTAATAGTACTCAAGCCCATTTGACCGCCAACGACTGCAAAGACTAACACTTGATTTCAAACGCACCGACTCATATGTCGGAATCGGGCTCACGCAGGCCATAATCTCTGGGCTTTCTCTTGCCCCTCCCGGTAGGTTCCTGTGCCCATAAAAATCCCCAAGAAAGACTTACCAGGTGCAACGTTCTCCAGCAACTTTCATGGGATTCGCCGGCTTCTCTGATGGACTATCAAGTCTGACCGTACAGATACCCAACTCCCTTCATATACTTTGCACGCTATATCTTTTGATTTCCCTCTTGTTATCCAAGCGCGAAGCTGATGTACATGCACCCTGGAAAGCCAACGCAAAAGACGTGCTACTCGGTTCTTCCTCGAGCCAATGTCACCCAAGCTGGCTTGGGCATGCCCGGAACCCTCCACTCAGGAAGCGGGATGTATCTAGGTTCCCTCATTTCTGGACTATTTATGTGCCAAAGATATTGTTCCGTCGCATTAGGTACGCCACGCGCCAACCTAATCTCACAAATCACTTACCTACACGTTCATTAGCCCTGTTGAGAGTAAACGATATGCGTTTTTTCAGAACTTTTGTGCGCTGCTATTCATGGTCGCGATTCTTGCCCGAACAGCTATGGAACTTGCCCAGGCGCAGAACCAGATCGAAACGCGTAATGGAGCAGGAAATTGTTATGGAGGCTTTCCGGACATCAGAAACTTTCGAGTGCTTGTGGTTCGTTTTTATGCACACTCAGAGGTCTTACAGAATAACTAGCGAATATATACAGAGACACCAAGACGGCGTGGGGGCCATAAACCCGCAGACTGGGCAGGGGTATGACGTAGGTGTGCAAATTATAGGTGCAAGAACGGGGCAGTGTGAGTCGTCTCGTTACAATCACGTTCCTAAGGTAGCTCAACCTTTTCGTGGTGCAGACAGTGCACGTCTGAACCGCAAAATGCCGCCGAGATAGGTAACTGGTTCCAAGTATTCAACTGTGGGTCACAAAACAACACCTGTAAGCATACAAGTCCTAGCTACTCGGGGATTAGAAACCTTAACCCACTCGTAGACTTCTATTCTAGTGACGCAACTTACAATATTACAATACGCTCTACGAATGGTACCGCGCTCAATGCAATTCGGCTTCCTGACATCTGGCTCGCCAACTTCGGAGACACCTTCCAGGACACTTCTAAGCCAGGTCAGGCAGGATTCATGAGCAACCTTTCACCGTGGCTTGTTCCACCGTGGCAGATGATTGGAGGGAAGCATATAGAGGGAAGCATAGGTGTGGTGGAACGAAGGTTTATTACATCGTTGGTTTTTAGGGACATTGTGGCCAATCTGAAACCGGTCCGTTGACACCTTAGAGACATATTTTAGCAGCTAACGTTAACCTTGCGCAGACATACAATTCTGTTTCTCTTTTTAATATTGGTACGTCGCACGAATAGGTAGTTTCAAATCTAGACTGATATATATATATAACGTTTTAGCAACAAAGGACGCGACTCCTTTAGCGGACAGTCTTACGGCGAGCGCTCTACTTACGCCTGCCCTCGTGTCCAGTCTGTCATACTTGAACCAACCCAGTGATTTCTTGCGGATCAAGAATGGGTTTGCCTCTGGGGAGCTTGTATGCACTTTCATCGAGGACTATCGGTCAAGCACTATTTTCGATGCAATCGGATCCGTCGGTGGTTTGTTGGCTATTCTCCAGGGCGTGCATATATTGCTGTTTGGCAGACCAATGTTCTGGGGGCTCACTGGTGAGTAGCCCGTTTCTTTGAGTCATCGATAGCATCCGGCACCTTTTTAACAATAATGAAACAGGCGCCAAGCTCATTAGTCCCTTTGGTATATTTGGGAATTGTCATTCACACGGATTCCGGAGACGCCTACGAGAGCGATACCACGGCCAGCATGCAAGGGACCAGGCGGGTGATGCGGCAAAGGCGATTAGAATCAATGCCTTTTTAAGGGACTTTGTGATCGACTTTGGACCTGCAGATGTAGATGAAGGCGCAGAGACAGAGCGAAACGAAGGTAGAGAGGTTTATTCGGGGGGCAAACACAGTGTGCCCCGCGGAGATGACGAACATGACCCTAACGATAGCTTGTGAGTCATAAACCAATTCTCCGTCAGAGTATTTTGACTGTAGCTTTTGTGCAGCCTACTTTTGCCGCGTTCCAAGGGTCGACCAAGCTCTCGAGGCAACACTATTACGATGGAGACTATGAGCTCAACATGGGAACCTTAGAATTGAATATCCGTGTATCTACTATCTATTGGCTGTAACACGCTGTGCGGGTAGTTATTTATTTATTTGGCTTATCTCGGCCACGGCGGAATCTTGTGAGGAGTTGGCCACGTCGTATAGCGTATTTCCCATTGCACTAACAGGCATTCGGTGCTCCGAGCTTAGTTGCATCGTTTGTATGTAAGTCTCGCGTGCTGACCAGTCAGAAGGCTGGTTGTTGCGGACACATAGACCCACCCTGAGAACAGCCAGCAGACTATATGCGCTCAAACAACCGAGTTTGCACTACACTGCCGTTCGAGTGCGGGCCTGTGTCAGGGTTTCGTCGCTACGTTCATTTATTGGCGGCCTCCAGCCCCGGACCAGGCCCGGGGACAAGCTCGGCTCAGACTCTCAGGCGCTAACGCCAACCACGGTCTTAGGCCATTTCAAACTATCATTTCGAATTTGCAATTTGATCAATATCGTCCACTGACCATTCGTTTTGTCTAATTCATGTCACAATGTGAATATTTTGCGAAAATACTCCCGGGGGAGATGGCGAATGTTGAGTTGACTGGTGGGTTGCACACCGGGCATGGCAAAAGACGACTTCGGTGGGGTTGTGCCTGCTGGGTCACGTGACCATTTTTCATCAAAAAACACTGAAATTTCCTTATGCGCGGTGGCTGTGCCCCAGCCTAGAATCGGGCTAGAACGGACCGGGGAGGAAAACAAATAGCTGTACTCAAAAACCCCGGTGAATTCACTGAGCCGAGGGACTGGAGAGGGTGTGGATGCGACGGATTTGGCCGA